>PVIR01020781.1:0-30298 GCA_004026965.1 Petromus typicus | reverse complement strand
GGGGGGTGGAAGGGTGATTTTTAAAATGGTCTGGAGTATTACAGAGCAATATTTTAAATAAAACTTATGACAGCGAAGGGGAAAGCTATTATTTTCCTGAACTGATGCATGCCTGCAGAGGTCAAACCATTTCTTGGGACAACTTTTATGTCTTCACCTGTAACGTGGGCACTTTGATATAGAGAAGAAGCTCCAAGCCAGTAGTCAGGAGAGCTGGTATTCGTTCTGCCTAATTAACTATTTCCTTTAGAGAAGTCACACTTTTGAGTTATTAATCTCTTCATGTGTAAAACAGGATAGATAATACCTGCTTGCATACCTCACAAAGCTGTTGTCAGTATGAAATGTTAGAATTTATCAGTGATACTTTTTACCTGGTTTCCATGAAATCTTCCTAAAGCTCAGTAACCCCATCTCCAATTTTCCCAGAATTGTATGTAAAATAATATCTGTGTTATATGCAAAAGGCAAATGTTTCACTTTTCAGAAAACAAGTTCTATCAAATCCTAATACCTTCTCAATGGGACCCATGACCCAAGAAAGATAAAGATCTACTAGAGGTCCTTTGAAAACTCTGAAGCCTATTTTAGTAAAAGTAGTATCTATTGGAATCATCCTCATCTTTAGATGTCCTCAATGACTTTGTTGAGTATATAGGAAGAAGGACCTTTTCATAAGTGACTTTGGTCTTGACAAATCTGAAGAGATTTGGTGTGTTCATGGTGGTATAGCCACAGGAAAAAAATCAATGGCAAATTGGGAGGCTTTATGTATTCATTAGTTACTTGCCCAGATCAGTAATCTTGATATTGGTGCTCTGAAAGTATCCGAGGTAGCTACCACTCCCTGGGAGCCATTCTGAGGCCTCAGTGGTCCCGTGGTATAATGCTCAAGAGTAAGATTATGTTAGGATAAGATCCTGGGGAACTCAGAATTATTATGGCCCTACGGAGACATGTGCTACACTCTCACATTATAAGATCTTGGTGAATTTAGGATTATCTCCACTCTGGGAGGCATTTTTTACTTCCCATGAACTAACCAAATAAATAGTGGTAAGCTTATTTGTCTTTGTCCACTCTAAGTACTGACCTCTGCCTCCCATATTTGAAATTATGCAAGTCTCTTGTCTCTTTTCTTTAGCCCTCACATCCCCCTTTCTAGGCAGTTGGAGGACTGATCGACTCCCAGTAACTACTAAAAATCTGAACAGTTCTCTCATGGTAATTCTCCAGACAAAATAGATTACGACCTAAAAATCTTCTTCTAGCTTAGTCCCTTTCTCCTTCTTCTCCTCCCTCCTCCTCCCTTTTGTTCTCTCCATCTCCCACTCTCCCCCTCTTCCCAGGCATTGGACAGCACTGAGCATCAGTTCCCTGAATAGCCCTGTCCTATGAGAAAGGGGACACCCAGGTTCCAGGAAATAAGTGCAGGACTAAGAGTCTGCAGCCTGTCTGGGAGCCCAGCGCTGCTATTAAAATCACTCTGTGACCCTCTGTCGGTCACTTAACCCGCTGTGCTGCTATTTGCTCATCTGTAAAATTGCTCTCCCTCTTGGGCTCGTTGTGAGGATAAAAGAAAATAATAGGTGGCAAAGTGCACTGAATGGTAAAAGTCTAATACTAAATCAAAGTATTATCATTTTAGAAGTTTATCCCTGAGTATTGCTGACATTGACTTATGAAAGTTAAAGCCACAATTAGGGGCCTGCTTCATCTTTAATCCACCAATAATAAAGCATTCTCCAAGCAGTGACCCAATTTCAGGTACCCTATGGTTATTTGCAACTTTTTCTTCTTATTCTTGGTATAAGTACAGCAACTCAGAATTTTTTAGGACAGTTTCAAAATCACTTAATCTGCAGCTTTGCTTCTTTGAGTTCAGAGAATGTATTAGTAAGTCTTATCAGGGTCCTCATTAATTGGCATAGGTCTATGTGATAGTTGTGTCTATGTCAGTAAATCTTGACTAAGCCTTGCAATATGCCAGACCTTGAAGATATAGAAAAGGATAATGGATATCTAGACCTGAGGGAATGAACAGTCCAGCATGAGGAGACATGTCAAGAAAATTTGTTCAGAGCAATGAGGGAATATCATTAAAGCAGCTCTTCCTTTATGAACATGTACTACACCCAAGGCACAGGGCTAAAACTTTTCATAAGTCACTCTTTAAAACATCCAAGCAACTTAATGAGGTACGCCATTTTACACTCATTTTTAGAGGTGGCACTTAGATCTCAGAAATGTTAAGTAACTTGGCCCAAAACACACAGTTAATAGGTCTCCCCAAGGATGCAACATTTGGTCTGTCTGACTTATGAATAATATTAGAAAACAGGAAAGCCCTGAGTCTCCAGGAAAGACCAGAAAAACAAGTGGAGATTTGCACTGGAGGCTAAAGTGAGAATGTATCTGCCTATTTCCAGGACATGGAATGTGTTTGGTTTAATAGGAGCAGTGAGAGTCCACCTTGATTTTGGAATAAAAGTGAAATATTAGTCATAGAAGCTTCATCTAGATAATGCTAAGTTACAGAAAGAACTAAGTAACTAGGTGACTCCAAAGCGTTATGGCACAAATTTGAAATCCTAAAAAGAGGACATGTCTTCTCCTGTGAAAAGCATACATTCTTCAAGTCCAGCTAGTTAAGCTTCAATTGAAAAAGTAGATGTCTATTATATATTCTACTCTGACAATAAAATTAATAAAGACAATTATAGATTAGGGATCTATATTTCTTGCATTTATACAATTCTTTAGTAATGACTTTAAGATTTGGTGAAGTCAGAGATGTTGTGTTAGACTTCTCATAATTACTTATTTCTAAAGTTTTACTGTGAGAGCTCCTCCTTTTACCTAAGAGACTCCGACTTTATTGAACCATAAATGCATTACAAGAATAGTAAACATTTTGGGGCTGGAGATTTAGCTCAGTGGTTCTGGGGCCTGTCTTGCAAGCACAAGGACCCAGGTTTGATCCTCAGTAACCACTTACCACAATATGGGGCATAATGATTCATGCCCACCAGCAATCATTACCACATACCACAGTGCCAGGCATGGTGGCTTACACCTGTAATCCCAGAACTCAGGAGGCAGAGGCAGGAGGATTGCTGTGAGTTTGAGGCTGAGCTCAAGAAGTACAAAAGTGAGACCCTGTCTCAAAATGAAAGAAAAACAAAGAGAGTTAAACTGAATTTGAAAGAAAAGGCCAAACACAAACAAGCAAACTAAAAAAGCTCAAGCTCAGGAAGGTCCCAAGTAGAGTAGTCAAGATAAGCTCCTTTACTTAATACTTAAGCCTAAATTACTTGTCCCTAATGCCCCAATCATAATTTTAGCCTCCACCAAGCAACAAGAAAGGCCATGTGACTAGAGGAATTTTGTGGGGAGGACCAGAGACACCCATGAAGCCAATGAGATTCCAGAAGTCTGTATGGGAAGGGGACTCATTGAAAAAAGACCTGCAGCCAAGAACCCATGAGCATTTCATATTTGTACATTCTCTACTTATCTAGAATAACTCTCTTCTTTCTCTTCTCCCTTTTCCTACCTTCAAACAAACCATCTCTTCTCCCCTTTCTCTTATTTTCAAATCAAGTGTTTTCTTTTATGATTCAACTCTCTTTCTTTAGTTCTTACTGGTGGTGGGTTTATGACTGCAGAGCAATGTCATGGAGTAACATGTCCAGATGTTTCTGTGTCACTCCAGGTTTAAGCAGAGATATCTGCTTGATAAGTGCTTAGTCTCATAGGGATGCTTTGTGAGCTCAGTGAGTGAGTCTTCTCCTTTGGCGTGGAACACTGTCTGACACACCTATGACCTAGACCCTTATCCCTCACTGTCTATCTTTTTTAGCTCTAAGACAAATCATGGGAAATACTATGAACAATACACCACAAATCTGTATCTCTGATCAGTGGCAATTGTTTGACGCTGTCAATTTGAAAATGCAATACAATACAGCTCCAGTAGGAACTGGGGAATGGAGAGTTATAGGTACAGATGACAGTTTCAATTATTATATAATTTTTCAGTTAAGTTGTTTCTGGATAAAGTTTAGAAGGTGGAATGAAATCGATAATATTCAGGATTTTGTGATCTTTTATCTTTAGAAAGTTCCAGAAACTGTCATGTTTAGAATAGTTCCTGAGGATGAGAGATATCTTTGATCATCCTGTTCTCAGATCACTGTCTGTCTTTCAGGTGATATGGGTTTTTCTCATTTGTTTAGTGGAGACAACCACATTTGGAGGTTGGTTGGTATCTAGATATCCCCACTGGAGCCTCATGTTATCAAAATCTCATAGAATTTTTGTTGGTGACTGTGATATAGGAAATGATAGCAGGATCGCCAAATATGATATAAGGAAAATATTATAAACCCCAATCTGTTATATGTCTCATACACAGAGTTCATGTTCTCCAAAATAGAAGAATGAATTATAGAACAGTGGAGGTTAAGACTAGGAAATATCTATTGAGGGGGTAAAATATAGCTCCTGACAGGCAGGAGGAGGCCAGAAAGAGGATTACCAAGGATGTCAGTTCTCAGAAGTTTTATAAAACATAACCACATGGGTATGACATGGGTTACAGCTATGATCAATCATAAAATTATAAAATAGTTGCTTAGGTAACATTAATCGAATGGGGAAGCAGGTCATATAGCAAATGTACATGGAAGGAATAGAACACTCAGGATGGGATGAGTTTGAGGGTTTTGGCCATCCATAGAGGTGACTGATGTCTGTTTGGACTTCATTACACCAAGTGTTAGCATTTATCTTAGATCTGGTTGTTTCATCTTTATCTTGAGGTCTGTCCTTCAGCAATAGTTATAACGTGTCTTTACCTTTGCCTTGACATTTTCAAGGGTCTTTCCCTGTAGGATTGTCTATCATTCCTACCTAACTTAGCTTACTATCATGGATGGATCTAGGGTGAATAGATGTGAATTAAGAGTATGCTATAGGGTGAAGGTCATATAGACTATACTTGTCCTCTGATTAGTTTAGCATAGTTCTGAGTGTAGATAATAGGAAGGCCCATCCTAAGCATAGGTGGCACCACCCAGAAGGCTTGTAACCTGGATGCAATAAAAGGGACAGGGATGCATGCTGCAGTGGTCTCTGTTTGCTGCTTTCTGCCTTTCACTTTCTTCTTGCTCTGCCATGGACAGTTACTCCTCAGTCATTTCTCTCTGTTGTGGTATCCCACCTTGGAACTAGCCAATTATGAAAGGAAACTCTAGAAAATGTGACCTGAAGTAAACTTTTCCTTCTTTAAGTTGTAGATGTCACTTATTTTTGTCTCAAAAATAAGAGAAAAATAGGAGAAAAATATCAGTGATTTCAGTATCACAAAAGTGTCATTGCTGTGATATTGCCTGGCTGTGTGGTTTAGAAGCCTTTGGAAGTGACATACAGAAAGAATTGGGAAGGTCTAAAGATGCTGGCTGGTGTAGCAGTTCTGCAATGCTATAAACTCAACTAAATGATAGATTCTGAGCTGGATGTAGAATACTAGAATGCTGATATAAATATATATTATACAGACCAGGCTCAAGAGGTTTCAGACAGGAGTAAGTGCTAACAAGTACTGGCTATTGGACTCCAGACCATGTGTGTTATTCTTTGGCATTTGTTTGCATTTTTCTTCTGTTCAGAAACTTGGCAGGATACTGATATTAAGTGTGGTAAACTAATTAATTGGGCAGAAAAAAAATTCCAAGGTAGTCTAATATTGTGGAATGGCTATTGTTGGGTTTTTTAAAGTCAACTCTCTGTTGAGAATTGAAAGCAAAGAGCCTAGCAGAAAGATTTAATGTCTCGAGTTTGTCCAGGAAGGAAACTCCAATAAAATCACAATCTGCTTAGAAAGAGCAGAAGAAACTGTTGTTGCTGAAATGGAACGGGACAATAGAAAAGATGACCTGAAGGTATCAGAAGCAGCAGAAAGACTCCACTTTTTGCAACCTCAAAATTGCAAAGATGACAGACTCTGCTTTGAAGAGAGAAAGCCCCAGAGCACTATGTTCAGAATGGCAGTGGCATAGGGTATTTGTTCCATGGAATTGGCTTGACAGAACTCAGCAATCCAGGCACTCAACCTTTAATAGCCAAAAGAGTAGGAAGCCTGGCTACAAGTCCAGCTGGCAGTGGACCTTGCCATCTTTCATGTGGTGTTGGTTTTAGGTTCATGCAGATTGTAAGAGACGTGAGGTTAGACTTCCAACAAGATGTCAGAAGAAGGCCTGGGATGCTGGAAAGTGTCTCTAACAGGGCTGTGTGTGAAGCTGGGACTGTGAAGCTGAAGGTGCAGTGAAGACACCAGATGTTTGTTGTAGCTACTAACTTGAGTTATCTGGGAAAGCTGGAAGAGTCAGCAAAACCACCTAAAAGGAGCTCTTTGGAGTTCAGTCTTGCCTCAGGTTGCCACTGACTCTGGGCTTGGAACTGTGGGACTTAATGTTTGTCTTGCTGGAATTTGTACTTGATTTGGTTCCATTCTTTTTTGTCCTGCCATTTGCACATTTCGACAGGGAAATTCTAATTTGCTGCCCTTGTATTTGGGAAGTATTACACTTTCTTTTCATTTGTACAGGGTCTCAAAGTTAAGAGTTTGCCTTAAATCTCAGAGGGGAATTTGGACGTGGACTTTTTAGCAATGCTGAAACTTTTCGGACATTGGTAATGCTCAGAGATGAACTAAATACATTTTTGTCATTTGTTTTAAATTTCATCTCTGTAGCCATAGATGTATAATCATAGTTAGGATTGGAACTTTTATCCTCCTGCTCTGACATGTCACTTTGAAGGTAAAATGTTCAAGCCTGTGTTGAACTATCTCACAGTTTCCTATTTCCATGCTACGAAGGGATTTACTATCAAAATCTGGGGTAATTCTCCAATTCCAGCAAAAGACAAAATATCCCTTAGGACTATCTAAGAAGCATTATCCAAAAAGTAGTAATTGGAGATCTCAAATCCACTGGTACACAGTTCTTAACATATTGTAACAGAAATGCATATTGGCATATGTTTCTGAGAGGCATAGGTTGGTTTATTAACATTCAAAGAAAGAAAAATTCAGACAGGACTTCAAGCTTTAAGAGTGAAGTGCAGAACAGCGATGACTGGGAGGATTGTACTGACCATCCACAAATGTAAGGAAATAGATTTGAAAGAGTTGGCTTGAGCTGAGTTCTAGCTGATCATTATTGTATCTGGTTTTGCAAGGTTGCTCTAGAGAAGACCCTGTGATTTCTAGAGGCAGTCAGTTTCCATGAGATGATTATTTTTACTTGGGTTAGTCAAGTCTGCTAAAATTCAAGGTAACTATAGATTTATACCAATGACTGGAGACTTTCAGGCATCTATTGGTAGTTGAATGTTCCTGTAAATCTCTTATCTTAATGTCTTTGTTATAGAGCTGTGATAAAATAGATGATGTAAGGTTAGAGCTGTTGGGTTGATATTGCTAGTTTTTAGACTGATACTTCTTAAATCAGTGGTAGGTCACCTATGGCATGTGCTCCACAGCAGGTTGTTTGTATCACTGAAAGCTCTAAAAGTTTCCCATAACTTCCCCAAACGATGAACAAGCTAATAGGTACAGCTGATCTCTAACTCAAGTTTTAAGATAATAAAGGCAGCAAATATAAAGTGAATGTCAAGCTTTTTTCTATGTTTTGTTAACTATTGGGCTTTTGTTGGCCCCAATGAGGAGCTATTGTCTTTTAGCAAAATCAGAATTATAGTGATGAACTTCCTTAGAAGAAAACAGAAATCATGCTTTTAATGAGTAAGACATTCAGAGTCCAGGACTGTATCTACTCTGTCAGCTGGAATTCTTTCTACTCATAACCAATATCCTCCCCAAAAGGACACATTTCTGTGCCTTCGATAGAGCATAATTCTTTTGAGCCTCATCTTTTTCCTCTTCTTTTTTAAATCCCTTTGTCAAATTAGATCTTTTTCAAGAAGTGGCTTTTTGCTTTGTGCATACACAGAATTTGAAGTCAGCAGTGTTCACAATATGTTTCACGTGTGCTTGGATCTTATATCTGCATCTATTTCTCTTTTCAAAATCAAAATTTTTGATGTAGACAATTTAAAAAATACTAACAAGCATAAAGGAAAAAGTAAAATTTCATAACTTTCCATTTCTGCAGAAAACCACTACCATCTTTGCATTGGGATATTTTATTTTTCTCTATATAAAAGAATGAGATAACATTCTTTCTCTCTATATAAGATATCCTATGTAAATACTCCTATAATATATAAATTACACATTTTGTATTTATTTATTAGTATAATTAAATTTTAAATTTTATTACGTATATTATTGTATATTTTAAATACTATTTCTTATATCTATTAACTTGTCTGTATATTTTATATCCTGCTCATATACATTAATGATATTCTAATTTTTTGTTATTATGTGTTTTCTATTCCTGGATACTTAATGGCTGGATAGAGCCTCTGTTTTAGAGATGTGCCATAATGCATTCAATCACTTTCCTACTGATTTTTTTCTTTGATTGTGATTCATATTCTGAGAAATATTAATATGGCCCAAAATTTGAATATATTAATATTTCCATATTTTAAATGTAGATGCGAATGTTTGAGTTATAGAAAGAGCTCACTTTACAGGTTAGATTTATATTACCAAATACTTTTGTTAAGAAGATTGGCTTATTATTACCTCACAAGCAATGTAAGAGTGGGCCCCCTCTCAGTGTCATTATTAAACGTGGTTATTGACAATGAGAGAGAGAAAAAAGAAGCATTTCTATAGAATTAAGACAAGGACAGTTATGTAAGGTCATTTAGCTTTCCTTTTATTAGTTACAAAGAGGAGTAAAATTAAATTGATTACTTTTATTATTTGTGCATATATATTTGTTATTCAAATGTTTATTTTCTTACTAACTGGAGTTTTAAAAAATATATTAAGGTTCTTAATCTTTTTAAATTGTATGCCAGATGTATTTTTCTAGTTTTTCACTAGCCTTTTAATTTTATTTGTGAATATTTTTATTATATAAAAGTTCTTTCTGTATGTAATCAATTTTATAATTTTTCTTCCTAGCCTTTGAAGTTATACTGAGAAAATTATACTAGGAAAGTTAAGCACTCCTTCATTTGCAAATATAAATACTCATCAGTACTTGCCTTCATTTTTGAATGAACAAATTGAAGCGTTTGCATTTAACTCTGTAACCTAGACTAAATTTATTCTGTATGATTTTCTTCTTGATTTTTGCTATCTGAGCATTTTTAACATATTTAAAGAAAAAAATGATAATAAAGATGGAGTATTCCACACAGTCGCTTTGTGCATACACAGAATCAAAAATTTTGTACTTTCTGCTACACAGAAGTACCTATGCAAAGCATGGGTAAATGTTATGACCCCCAGGGAGATCTCAGGAGAGAACATTTCTTTAATGTCTTAATGCTTCAAAGGACTTGTGAACAAAGGAGGTTTTTCTCTTTCTATTGACCTATTATATTTGCATAATCTTTTCTGATGTAATACAGAAGAAGAGAGTAGACTTGTTCTGGCGTTAGGAGGTAGATCTAGGACAAATGGGTGACAGTTATACAGAGAGTTCAGCTCAATGCTGCCTGAAAGTCATCGTCCTTCTCTTCCCATGCAAGTTGTCTTCACCAATTTGTCTAGTACTTTAAAGGTAAGTTTTTAGGATCCTCTGCACGGAGAGCTGTGGGATCAGTATCTCATCCTCAGGAATCTGAGCATAGAAAAAAGTCTTTCAATTAAATAATTTAATCTCATGGATGCAATTACCATGTGTTATCCCCAAATTGGAGGCATACAACAACAGTTTTATTTTGATCATGACTTTTTTTGTGGGTCAGACAAGAAGGTAATTCTGCCTTGGGCAGTATCATGGGGCTGCTGTTACATGTTGTGTTAGTTTTGGCTCAATCAGCCATGAGCTTGGTTGGGCTGAACATTGCAGAGGACTTCCTCACATGGCTGGCGGTGGATTCTGGCTACTGGTGTGAGCTCAGCCCAGGTGCTGACTTGGGCTGCTACATGTGGTCCTTTAAGTCTGGGATTTGGGGGCAGTTGGAGTTTTTGTATAGTACCTAGATTCCTTTGGAGTAGAAAGGCATCATAGAGAAGAAAGTAGAAGTTCTATGGACTATTCTGATCTAGCCTGAGAAGTCATGTATATGGCTCCTCTTATACTCTTGCGTACAGATTTGAGAAGAGGGAATGCATAACTCCATCTTTTATTGAGAAGAGCATGAGAAAATTGGAGAGCTTTTTTAAAAAAACTGTTACATCCATTTACATGTTTTCTAATGTGCTACCTTGTCTTTGTCCCATGACTCATGCTTTGAGGCTTCTCATTGATATGACTCATCTTTGTCCTTGGTGCAGAAAAACAATCGAAAGGTAGGAATTTGCTGAAGGTGACAAATAAGACTTTTGTCTGCTTATGCAATTCAAGCATATTTTCTAGAAAAAACATTACTGAAATTTTGCACTCAGTTACTATCTTTACCTTTCTTGCACATCAAATATATAGTTATACCTTAATGACAGTATATTTATTCATTTATTTCCAGGCAAACCTTAATTTAGCCAGAGAGAAAGGGTGGCAATATAGTACATTGCTCGGCTTTGTTTACCTGGGTTTCAAGCCTGACCTTGATTCCTGACCCATAACTTCCTGACGTGTCACAGTGGATCTGCTGCCCCTTCATAGAGTTTTGGGATTGACCCTCTCTGACTCCCAGGCTTGCTCAGATCAGCCTTGTTCAGCACCCCTGGCAGTGAAATAAGAAATGCGACAAGGGATTTCTTTCCCGAGTAAAAAAAATGCACACAGAAAAACTACTTGTCTTCTAAAAGATTTTAAATTCCTTATATTTTAACATTTGAGAGGCCAGATAGGTAAAAGCCCAATCATGTACAGTGGAGAATACTGTGTCATAGATGAGTGTATATAATTCCTGTGAGTGTGGCTCTGACCTGGAAGCTAGGAATCAGGCAGGCAGCCCGTTCATTGACTGTCTGGCAGCGACTGCAGAGCTGTTGTGTCTGCTTTAATTAGGGCACATTTCCAGCTCCAGAAGGGTATGAATGCAGCATCTATTTGTTGGTTTATGTCCCAATAACATCACAATGGCCTAGGGTTTATTTGCATCCACTGCTCTGGGGAGTGGATGGCTTTTTGATTGTTACCTTGCTCTGCTCAGCCTGTCAGTTACTCAGAGCCATGGAATAAGGAAGCAGTGAGATTGCGTGACTGCAGTTACACAGAGCTGCAGTACTGTTCTGTGCTGCATCTTCTAAGGGAGCAGCCATGGAGATCATGGGACTTGGTCTAATGAGACAGGATACTTATGGTGAGTTAAATCTTTCCCCTTTTTTGACCTGATTTAGAGGTCATCCTGCTGTTAAAAGTAAAATAAAAGAGCAAATAGGATAGGCAGAAAGCAACCATATACTTATATCCTTCATATATTTCAGTAACCATTTTGAAGGTCCATTTATTTTAGTTGAAGCCTATAGGTGCCAGGTTTTTGCTTTATGACAAGTGATCATCATCTAGGGATTGGAATTTGCCTGTGTAAGCAGGAAGCTTCCTATCTACCTTTTGTTCTCATAGAATACCAAACCTTATCCTCAAGCCAAGCACACTTGGAAATGGGTTCCTGCTCTACACAGGCATTAACAAGTGCTGTGCTACTATAAGTTGCTTTTTCCCGGGGTCCATTCATGACTTCCTGGATCACAGGTACTCACATTCCATCTTTAGTGTCAAATGCTGCTCCTACAGTGGCTGCTGATGCATGCTCAGTGCTCCTTTCTTGAGACTGTAATTCTCAGGACAGCACTCAGAGATAGCCACTGAGTTCCACTCAGCTCTCAGGAGATTTTCGTGTGGAGGAATTCAGGGATGCTTTCTTACTGAAGTGTTGAAGAACAGAGTACACAGTAGTGCTGGGTAGAAGTCTGGGACTGGAAAAGAATCCCAACTGAGGTATACAGTGTAATAATTCACTGAACATGTTTGCTGAGTGTTGAATATGTACAAAGTAACAGACATAGAAAGAAAATTTTACATTCAAAATATTATGAAGAAATTTAAGGAAGGCAGTGTGATAGAATAACTTGAGACGAGGGGTTTGGAAAAACATAAATTTTGAAAGACATTAAAGTCTTCTTTAAGAGAATGGAAAAAGATGACAGGCCCAGATTAGAAAAAAGGACATTTTGTGTGGATGGCATGCATAAAGTTCTTGTGAAGGAGAGGATCCTGACAAGGGAAATAGGAAGAGGTGAAAAGAAAGAAGGTGAAAAAATTGCAGGAAGACCTTAGAAGGCCATGGAGGCCAGAGTGAGGTGGTCAGACTGTATCCATAGTGGATATACAAAGGGTTCTAAGCAGGAGTATGGCATAGTCTAAATTTGCACTGAGAAGAAGACTGCAAGTGGAGAATCCAGCTAAAAGTCCAGAAGAGTTTAAAGTAAGATATAACAGGGCAAATGTGTGAGATTTTAATACCCAATTAGAAAAGAGGGGATAAAAAATGGGTAGGGTTTGGTGAATGGTGAGAGAAAAAGCAGAATTGAGGATATAGCTTCCAAGTTTTCATCTTGAGCAACTGAATAAAACGGTGCTGCTCATTGAAAAGGGTGAGAAGTACATTTGGAGGGAACAGATGCTGGTACTTAAGCAGCAGCAAAAAATCAAACCAGTCCAGGAAAATGGAAGACGTACGCAGGAGGTTTGGAGGCAAAGCATTTATTGCGAGCAGATACTGACCTGGAATCACTTTTAAAGCAGTCAGTCCCAGAACAAAGGCTAGGAGTTTCTTTAAAAAACTAGAAAAGGACATGCAGTTGCAGATATGAGGCACTTAGGCTACACACACTGCATTTAGGCACAATGATCAGAGGATTACACAGGGTAAGGGGATAAGTCAGAGCTAGAGAATACAACATTAGGGTCTTATTATGTTAATTTTCTATTGCAAGCACTGCAGGTTAATTGGTCAGAAAGTTCCATCAGTCTCAGCACATTTACATGACCTCATTTTCATACAGTCCTCTGGAGACAGACATGCCTGTGCTACTTGAAGAAGTTCAAGGTCACAAGGACTAGGAGGAAAGGTGGGGGGCTGCTCTTCTGCTTCTTAGGCCTTCCAGTTGGCACAAGAAGCAATTTCCTTGTTCACTTGGAGTCTAGGGAAAAGGTCAAAGCTGGAGATTTACCTTTATTTGTGCCATTGAAATCATGAGACCAGAAACCAAATAGTTCTTTAACTGAAGTGTTAGAAAAATTCAAGAGATGAGATAAAGAAGTAATTTAGTAACTTACAAAAAGTCATAGAAACAGAAGAGCAAGGGGAAGAAGAAGAAGAACAAAAAGATTTCATACAAGGCAGAAGAAATTTGTTGGAACCATATATATATTAAATATAATATATTATATATTTAAATATTAAAAAGATTTCATACAAGGCAAAATAAATTTGTTGGAGCCATATATATTAAATATATATTCATATATATAATAAATATATTCAAATATAACATATATTCATATATAATATATATTCATATATAATATATATTCATATATAAGCTATATATTATTTATAATATATATTCATATATTATATATTATTTATAATATATATTTGTATATATTATATGAACCAAATTTACTACCAGAAAGAAAACTAAACCTCATAATAATGTTTTAAAAAGTTACATACAGATGAACAACTAAATGTACATATCATGTGTGTAGCTCACTAATTTTCATGATGTGAAATTGTCTTTGTAATGCTAAAAATTCTATTTGAGAGTCCACTATAGGAGGATAGAATTAGCACTTTAAATTCCTACACCAACAAACAAAATCCAATGTAAATAGTATTTTCAAACTAGCTCATGTACCAGAAATTGTGCGGATGAGAAGTCATTGGCTAAGCTTTAGCAACTTTCTACTCTAATGAATTGCAACTGTTTTTCTTTTTCTTGCTTTGCAATACCTCATAAAAAAATTTCTCCTCTTCTCTCACTTAGCACAGTACTGGCCACTGTAGAAGCAGTGAATGCTCAATAAACTTTCTCAAATTTAAATGTGCTTCATATTTTCCATGATCAACAAGCAGCACCCAGATGAATAAACACTTACCAGCACCACAGCGTCCCTCATTAGCAACTTCAAATAGAAGAGATCAATTGTGCCTATTTTTAAACTGTACACAAATAGAATCATATGCTAGTTCATACTGTTTTGCACCTGCCTACTGTAAATCCATATCCACTTTATGAGATACTTTCATGTTATTGCATTACTACTCTTACTGATGAACTGTCCCATCATATGGCTATACTATAATTTATTTACCGATTCTGGTGTTGAGGATCCTTTGAGAATTTTCTCTTTGGGGGCTAGAGTGAAAACAGTATTATGAACATTTAGTACATATTTTTTTGGTGTGTGGGGTACATATTTTTGCTGGGCACATAAATAGGAGTGGAATTGCTCTTTCATGGTGTATAACTATGTTCAACCTTAGCAGATACTGTTGAACATTCTCTAAACTGGCTGTAGGACTTCCTTATATTGGCCACCTATGAGAGTTAAGCTTGTTCCAAAGCCTTGCCCAACACTTGGTATTGATGGAGCTCTTTTTTTTTTTTCCTCAGTAAGCATTTTGATGGTAGCATAAGTAGTATCTCACTATATCTGTAATTTATATTTCCTGGATGCTTAATCCAAGCAGTTTTGAAAAGTCTATGCTTCTTTAACTGATGAAAAGCTTTTATTTTTTTCAAACACTGAGTTAAAAACTATGTGCTTTCATAGAGGTTTTCAGCATCTAAGTGAAGCATCCCCTTTCTTTCACCAAATGGTAATCTCAAGAAGCAGATAACGTCAAAATATTCGATCAGTCACGTGGTGCTTGAAATGTGGCCCTGGCAGCACCACCAGAACATGAGATCTTGTTAAAAATGTAAAATTTATAACCCTTCCTATTTCAGGCCTACTCAGTAAGAAACTCTAAGGGCCCAGAATCTACATTTTAGCTCTCCAGAAAACATGGATATATCTTGTGATTAGTTTAGCTTCTATTTATAGATGAAGGTACTAAGCAAAAACTAAACATAATATTTTTGTTTGGCCAACCAGTTAGAATTAATGCTGGATTTGATTTTGTTTCTGTTTGCTAATATAGAGTAAATTTAAGACCTTCAAAATATTTACCTTCCTCACCTGAACAAAATCGTTAGAACATTTAGGTGTATATGATTTTTTTTTTTTTGTAAATGGAAAACAAGTAAAATCTTTTCCCATAAAAATCCCCTTATACAACTGCAAGCCCTCAAAGTCTACAGGGAAAATGCTCCATTGTAATCGGGTTTCTGAGTGCTCGTTCTAGAGGTTCTAGAGGACGTTTATGTCCTAAATAAAGGATTGATAAAGATGAATGTGAAGTTTTAACTTTATTAAAGATAGCTAAAGAAATATGCTTGCAGAGTGAGTTTGGAGCAGTTAAAGTGGGAGAAGGAGGACACTGTGCAGAGAAGGAGTGGACCACTGTGAGAGACAGCACAGTGGCAAAGAGGTGAATGACTGTGGTCCTTTGTTTCTCGTGCTCTTCGGGCTGATGTCAGACTTAGGCTGACCTATCAGAAACCTGCTTGATCTCTTGTGTGAAGAAATGAAGATAACACTTCCTACTTGGTTCCCGGTGCAGGGCTGTGGGAACTAGCTTCCTGCGCTTGTCCTTGACCTCTGTGATTTATAGGTCATAACCACTTGCCCAGCTGGCTGGTCATGCCCCAATTTCCTGTCTTTATAATGTAGGAAAGTAAAGGTCTAGGAAAATTCTCCAAGATATTTCAAGCTTTTGTTTATAAAATTTACCCATTTCTTTTGAAAACTTTTTGGACTTCTTTTAGGAAACTTCATTATCTTTTTCTACTGGTAGTAATATTAATTGAGTACAGGCTTATCTTTCAGAGCCATAGAAATTGAAACATCCTTCCGGGTAAGGGGGTGGGAATTGTTGGTGTTCTACACAGACTCCTGGTGATTGTGTTTTAAGGACGCTACTCAAGCATGCTACCCACATGGTCACCTTCAGCCACTAAGCTGAGCTATCACATTAGGGACTTATTGTCCTTAGGAGAAGAGATTTAGCAGATGTCTTAGAAAGGCCATATAAGTTATTATTCATTATTAATCTTCTCAAATTCACATGATAAAGCAGGTGGCATGTCACAAAAACTTTCCTTTCTGGAATGTAGAATAGAAATTCTTTCCGAAATACTTGTAAACGTCTACTGATTAGAATAAGCAGGGAAAAGAGCAAAAAGGGGCACTCAAAGTTTTTCAAACTAAATTCAGTGTCTTATCTGTTGGGCAGCTGGTGATTTTGCTACTGATTTACTTTACTTTTAGGCTAGAAAGACAATCTAGGAGAATATGCAGCCACACTGAAAAGTGCTGTGTTCTAGAACTCTTTCTCCTTCTGTTTGAGGGTTAGGCTAATCATTAGAATTTTCTTACTCTCTTATTTTTTTACACTTAGCCTTAGGAGTTTTCTAAAGATAAATGAATATTGCTAAGACTGCAAATGACAAGGAAGTCTTCAACCATCAAGGATTACTAGTATTGTTGTTATTAAATTTTTACTTCCTTTGAAAATTGTCTTTTCTCTCTTTGATTCTGTTTTAATATGTTATATTTTGGCGAACTTCACATTATTTGTCTTCAGAGTAAGCAGAGTTAATGCTTTACACTTAACACAGGACTTTTCATCTTCAAAGAACTCTTCAAATGAGCTCATTGAAAGGAAGCTAGCAGAAGACTACAAAGTTAATATAACAGAGACCTCTATACACAGACTTCAGAAGACAATTGGATAAAGCAACTCCACCAAAAATATGTTTATGAGAACAGATTTAATGGGTCTGGAGGAAAATGAGAAAAAAATCTAGATGGAAGATTGGTGCTACAAAGGACTTTGTGTGTGTGCCAGGGTGTATTGAAGAAGGTGTGTGTGTGTGTGTGTGTGTGTGTGTGTGTGTGTGTGTGTGTCTGTGTGTGTGTGTGTGTGTGCATGTGAACTTTGTCTAGTTATTTATTTAACTTTATGTGTTTAAAATTCAAAGGCATTATTCCTATGCCATTATCATGCTCTCACCTTTTGGCTACACAAAGTCACATTTGGAGAAATGGAGGTTCATTTCAAGGTATAACTTGCTTTGGCCTCTGACTTTGGTCAGATCACTTTGTTCCTCAGTCTGACATTCCTCATATATAACCTATATAGACCTATATAGACCCAAGGGCGTGGTGGCAGAGCATGGCAGGATTTTCTTGTCCCTGCTGCCTAAGACTTTCCTTCCTAGTTTCATTCTCCCAACCAAGAAGCTTCCTCTTGCAAGATAATGGAGAACAGACTTGCCTTTCTCTCTGCAAGAAAGGTTATACCTATGTGAAAGAGAAATGAGTGTCCTTAGCAGGAAAATAACAAAGTACAGCAAAACAAGCTTAAAACTCATATAAAAGATACAAATAGCAACAATGGGGACATTTCATTACGCCTAGAACTTGTTCTCATTATCCCATGATTTTCCCTATTACTTTCAAATGTACTCTCCCACACACAATTAAGAGTTATTTTGTGTTCCTTTTCTTTTTAAAGTCCCTTATCAGCTCCTTTTCAGCCAGGAGAGATACTCCTTCTCCAGAACTAACAGAACCAGAGGAAGGGACTGGTCAGTACCAGAAAAAAGCACCAGTGGGGAAATGAGGGATGAGAGGGGAGGAGGGGCAAGGAGGACAATGACAACAACACCCACTCTGAGAACCACTAGGCCAGCTGTGACACTCAGGGACTCTAGAAAGAGGGAGGTATTTTGTCTGGGTAGACCAGATACTCAGGACTTTCAGAAATCGTCATCCCACTACTGCACTCCAAGAAAGGTCAGGACTATCACAGGCTAGAATGCATTGTGAAACTTGGTTCAGCCTGCCTCAGGGACTACCACAGGAATAAGAAAAACAGATCTATGGCCCATGGTGAGTTTTTCTACTTAGGGTGATTTTGAAGATGGGGTGATGGACAACTAGATTCATCAGAGCTCGTGGTGTTTGTTTACAATGGCCAGAGTTCAAACCTCATTGGTGCTTCTCAGTAGTTATGTAATCTTGGGTACATTCCTTAATCTCGCTGTAGTCTTTAAAGTGCTGCTAGTAATGCTATCAACCTTATAAATTATTATAGACTATATATGATAGTACACAGTCTCCTGATATGTTTTAGTCCTCAACTAATATTAATAATTTCTATTTCCTTTCGGTAACCCAAAGGAATTTATAGCAGAGAGCAGCAACGCTGAATAACTCAAATGCTGAGGGATTCAGGCCATATTAATTTCCAATACTAAGAAGGACTGAGCTATATACCTGCCCCTTTAAAAATATATTTTGAGACAGTCTCAGTAAATTGGCTGGGTTGGTCTTAGATTTGCAATACTTCTGCTTCAACTTCAAGTAATAGTTTAGATCTGAAAGTGATAGCTCCAGCTAGTGGTAGTAACTTTTCAACGTACACTGAAATATTGATAAGAATGACAGGTATTTTGCTTGCCAATAGCTCCCTCCTTATTAGCATATCAACAATTTAAATAACAATTTCCAAAAGTATATCCAGGTATGCTTTCAGACAGAATAAGTAAACTAGGAGATCTACCTGTGACCTGACAATAATTATATTTATTACAAATAGCAAAGAGTCTCTTCTCTACTTAAGGCAGAACATATCTTCTGTGTTTGCAACTCTGTGAGTTCAAATATTATACCTCACTTTCCTTAATCAGTGCAGTGTTTTATTCTTCCTGATTTTCTTGTGTGGGTCAACTTTTCATCTATGGAATTCTTTGTACCTTCTATTGGTTCCCCTTATCCCACAAAGCCTGACTTAGTTGATGTATCTATCAGAGTTTGCTCTAGAAAGCAGAATTCTTTGGATTTTTAAGGTACTTCTTAATATAATAATTAAATGCTTTCCCAGCCATCAGAAAGCTGGGAGGCTAAGGGGTTCTGTCAAAAACTTGTACTGCTTCAAGGACTCACTAGAACACATGATTCCAGAGCACATTGAGAATCCACAGTCAGGTGATGAGGTGTGTGATCATTAATCTTATCAACTTGATTGGCTTGAGAGACTCTGAGGAGCTTGATCCAGCACAGTCCTGCCTTTGTTGGGGTGGATCTTGGAGGCATAACTTTGGGAACTATGGCTGGTTCCTTGTCCCTTCATCTCTGAGTTCCTCCTCTGTTCTGTTTGCTGTTTGCTATAAATAGAGTAACTTTTCTCACCATGATCTTCTGCCACAATTTTTCTGGCTAAAAGCCAGGCACTTTTGACTGAAACTTCCACAACCAAGCCAAAATAAATCTCTTCTTTAATTTCTAGTTGTCAAGTATTTGTCCCAGCTGCAGAAAACTGATGAATGCAAAGAGGCTGCTACTGTGAGCCTTGCCACCGTGAGAGGATAGCCCTTCAGCAGTTGGGGGTGGGATCTGGCCCCTGCTTCCTGTGAAACTTCCTTCCCATGTCCAGGAACCCAAAGAATAGATACAGAAATGGTATTTTTAAACAAAACAAAGAGAAACAAAACAAAAACAATATTGACAATCCCATGGCGTGATTATCAGGAAGAGTAGCCCAAGAGAACTCTGTTCAGCCTTTCAAATCTTCCCCAGCTGTATTTATAAGGTGAACTAGCATTAATATCCAGTATCTTGGGATCATGGAAGTATGGGAGATTTGGGTAGATCAATGATTGATTTCTGGCTGTTTATTAGATAAAAGATAGAGAAGAAAGATTGCCAAATATCCAGAGGGGAGAGAATTAGTCAACACTTGTTAAAAATAAAACACATATATAGAAAAATAGTCTGGGAAAACTGAGTGAGACATTTATGAGCCTAGGAAAAATGTCACATTTCAAGAAAACCAGAGAATAGGTCTCTAGAGAGTATGCTAGCTGGTCTTAGAAGGATAAGTGTCTGGTAACTTCTCTCTTTATGTATAGACATTCCTGAGTCTGCATGTAGAGGGACACAGGCTTATCCAGCTGGACTAGGAAAGGAGGAAGGCAGAGGAAAAAAGAAAGAAGCAGTCTGGACACCAAAATCAGATCCCCCCTGCCTGCCTGAACCTCTAGCCACCATACTGAGCAGAGTAAGTGGGAGCTTGTAGTAGTAGTCATCCTTCCTACTCTTTGCAGCAGTTTCTTTAGCATGCAAGTTCTTAAATCTACACAATAGTGAAGCCTGTAAAGTTAGGTCACTGTTGTTTAGCTATAGTTTGAGAGTATGGGAGAGGGTAGTAAAGACTAGGGGTGTACGTGCACCTGACTTAGTGATGAAACATCTTCAATGTGCCATTATGAAGGAAAATAAAATATTTTTCCCCTCACAAAGAATTTTTAGGTAAAAATTTCTGAAGCAACTGAACTAATTTATACTGATTATAAAATAGTAGATGTTAGAATGAAAATTTAGGAGATAATTGGGAAAATATATATATAAACACACAAAAATGTGTACACAGACATATTTATCTGGGTGCTAGCACATCTGTACATATATACACAGAAGTGTCCTCATACATACACATATGTATTTTAAATAAAATTATTTCAAAGGAAAATGGAGAACAACAATAAAATTCTCATCACCTGATTCTTAGGATTTACAAGGTAGAAAAGCAGTAAGTCGTTCTCACACACCAACAATTACTTCCTTTGTAAAATAAGGTCTTTTGTGAAAGGAGTTTTTCAGCAAACAGATTTTGACGATTGACACCCCATGAGCACCATTTGTGGAAAACATTTTTTTTTTTGCTCTAATTTGATGAGGCAGGAAGTGGAAATCGATAGAACATTGCCAAATGTGTTCTCTGCCGATGCCCCTGTCTTTCTCTCCTTCGCTCCTGTTCTGTAGTAGATAAGAGATAGGAGGAGCTCAGAACACAATATATGGATTAAAAAAAAATAGTGCAGCTGAGGAAGCTACAGAATACTTTTAACTCCAGAGATGCTTTCAGCACCCTGCTGTATGTTTGGTATGTGGCAGAACAGGCTGATTTCAAGCCCAAAGGTGGGCTGGCGTTTTAGATGATGCCCCAGAACTTTAGTGAGAACCTTCCTCACTGGAGCTTGCATCTCTCCTTCTCAGCACTGCTGGTTTCCATGACAACCCGGCCAATGTCTAGTTCAGTTTTGCAAATACTTTCCAAAGCCCATTAGGCCTAAAATCTTCTCTTTAGACTCTCAAATTTGCCTTATTCCCTCCAACCTTTTCTTTTTAATCTTCCTCATCCTGTGAGATGAGAAACACAAGATTTTATAGCAGCAAATATACCTAACAGTCATACAAAAATAAATATGCTAGATAAAACAGAAACAAGAGGTACTAATGCAGTCCCAAGGGTGCCTACACATTGGCCACCTGATTGTTTCTTGGGGTCTCATCTTGTTTTAGGCTCTAGAGTGCTGGCTCTGTGATTATTTGCTTGATTCTTAGTAGGTGTCCTCAGGGCAAAGAAAAAAACTATGTTGCAGTGCAGTAGAAGAAAAACTGTACTAAAAGTAGACACCTCAGCACTGAACCTGAACTTTGGTCTCTAAGACTTTGAGTCACTATTAAGGAGGAATGGAAAACAGGCTCTCTGGAGGGACTCCCTGGTTTTATCATTCCATGATCTAGGTGGAACAGGAGCCAACTTGGCCATCTTTGAGTAAAATGGTGTTTCTCTCATAAAATAATCTTGCTAACTGGTGACCAGACTAATCCTACTCTTCAGTGAAACTTTGATAGAAAATGATCTATTAATGCTGACAGATAGCTCTTCTAATTATGCCAAAAATTGAGCCCATTTCATTCCACAGGTCAGAGGAGGGGTGGAGCTTTTAGTAGTGTCTCTAAGGATGATAAAGTATTCACTGGACATCAAATGTGAGCTCAAACACAGGTTAGCATTCACTTCATTTAAATATTTAAAGTCATTTCCCATCCGTGAACTGGATTGTTCAGAACAAACCTTACAGAAGCTGAGGATGTAGCTCACTGGTTCTGCTCCTGCCTGGAAAGTGCAAGGTCCCAGGTTTGATCTCCAGTACCAGAAAAAAAAAATGTATTACAATAAAAATCTTATGGAAAACTTTCTATAAAACAAAATCACTTTCAGTGTTTGTTTAAAGTAAAAGTGTGCTTATTCTCCTCCAGTTTTGCTCACTTTTGGACACATCTGACTTTTTAATCATCCTTAGCTACTTCTCAAGGGGACAGAAAAGTCCTGTGAAGGATGTCTTTGAGCAGTGGTCTCTTAAACACACAGTGAATCATAGCTATTTGAGAGGCTAAGGCAGGAGCACCACAAGTTTGAGATTTCTGACTTGCCAGATATTATATGGGAGGAGATAGTAAAAAACAGGCAAGTCCTGTGCATGTTTTGTAAGACTTGCTACCTAGGAGCACTTTCACAATGTTGGTTTAGGAAGTTTAAGTCATTCTCTTATCCTAAACCCCAGACACTCACACCAGTTGGCAACTTGATTGTGTGAAATTTTGAGTCTCCTCCATCTTGATGAGCCATGTTTAGATAACTTCTGAAGAAGTTAAATTTCATCGATGTGATTTATCAGTCATTGAGAATGAAGAAAGGTCAGCAAATATAGGAATAGTATGACCTTAGGAATGTTGTTGATAAGTAGACATTTTTTTCATTTTGTTAAGGTTACCTGTATTGCCTGAGAATTAGTGGGCAGTTTTGTGTGTAAGACTAAGGGTTTGCCTGAATGCTTCATTTTTTTTCCCCTTATCCTGCTGGGTCATAAGAACAGCCATTTGATTGCATTCAATTCTGTTCCTGTCAAATTTGGTTAACTCTTCCTCACCTCCCCCAGACAAAAGCATGGTGTCTGCTGAGGTTTATTTCAAGTAAAATGAGATCCTTAAAAATGAGCTAAAGGCTTAATCATGAGTCAGTTTTCAAACAGTTGCATTAATCCAACAGTGAAGCCTTTTCATTACTAATGTCCCTCAAGGACAAGAGATGCTCTACATTCTGTCACCATCTTGCAGACCTTTGGCTTGGAAGGTACTTTCATAGGCTTGCTCAATGCATTTGGAGAAAATTCAGAAAGAGGCTTATACATCAAAGTGCAGGAAATCCAACTTAAGCTTCAGAATAAATAACCAAATCTCTTATCTTCTCATATCAGTTACTTGCTGTAATCCTTGCAAAGTAACCTCTGATAATTCAAGGAGGGGCTGAGAAAGTGAAGAAGATGGGAAACTATTGGCTTGAATATCTGATTAAAGACAAACAAGAAAATTCTGACAGTCTTAAAATATGAATTGGAGAGTGAAAGTAGATAGAGGAAAGAAAGAAGGTTCAAAATTTGCATAAGCTACATATATATATATATATATATATATATATACATAAAAAAACATATCTCCCAGTGAGAGCAATTTTCCACAAAGATTACTTATCCTGGTTGATGGGTTCCAGTTAGCATCCAGGAGAAATAGAGACCAAACCCCTGTCAGTGTACCCCTCATGTTTATTGAGATAGCATACCTATCTTATAGATCTATTTGTTTTTTAAAAATTAAATTTGGTAGAAATGTAGTGATTAGAAAGGTAGCTGGGACATCATAAGTATTGTCTATGAGTCTGCCATTTGATTATTTCCAACAATAATAAGTAGCTAACATTTAATTATCCATTAATACAGGGTTTGTTAGTGTTGCCATTACTGACATTTAAAGATAATTCTTTATTTTGCAGACCTGTTGTGTGCACGGAAGGATAGCAGCATGCCTAACCTCTATTCTTTACTTAAAATCAGCCTTCATTCCATCCTGTGTGGAAACCAAGTGTCCGTTGTGAAGTTGAAGTCATTTTCACCTGGGACTCACAGCCTATAATATTTACCACTTCTTATTCCAAGTTATTTCACATATGCTATTTGTTTGATGGAGATTATTTTAATTCTTATTTTATAGATGCAGCTATGAGGTAGAGAAAGATAAGACAATCTGCCCAAGTCACAGAGTTAAACATGATAGAGCCAGGATTCATATTGACATAGTCTGATATCATAGTATATGCCATAGAAAAAATTTCTTATTATTATTTCCAAGATAATTTCTTATTTTAATGCTAGGGTGTGAGTGTGGCAGTAGTTGAACTATATGAAATAGGGAACAATTTTTGTGCTCTCCCTCTTGGTATTAAGAGGCTTAGCTAAAATCTTTTACTGATAAAATTATGATATGTGTATGTTAGATCTCTTCAAGTTTTCTGTTTATCAAAGTAATATCATTCTGCTACAATTAAAATAACACTTATTAAACATATAGAAGTATGAGACGATGTTTTATGAGTCAAATAGTACCTTATTTCACAAACTTAATTTGTTCTAAGATTTGGAAAAAGATGGCCCCATTTGTGTTTCTGGAGGAAAAATGGTCACAGTTATGTTTGTCATCTTATGCAGAGTTTGTAAACAAAACATTTGCCAAATTGTTTGCAAAGAAAGGGATTCATGAACTGAGGTGCTATTGTGTGATTTTTATTTTTTTAAATGAGAAGGGTCGACTCTTACTGATTATATTGATTGATTTGAATATCTCATTATTAGTTTCTTGACAGTCTATTTTGACTCATGTCCACCTTTGAACACTTTTTTTTTTTTGAGACAGGGTCTCGCTTTGTAGTTCAGGCTGGCCCTGAGCTCAGCCTCAAACTCACATCACAGCAATCCTGCCTCTGCCTCTCGAATGCTGGGATTACAGGTATGAGCCACCACGCTCAAACCACTGAGCCAAATCCCTGACCTGAAAATTTTTCACTTCTTCTAAATCTTTGTATTTAACAAGGGGGACTATACTGTAGTATGATGTGACCTCACTTCCTAGGAAAACCTGCTCCAAAATGAGGAAATGAGTTTAAAGTCTGGGTACTTAAATCTCTGTACTAAAAAACTGTGGAGATAAAGACAGGAGATAGAATCTGGGAGTTAACGAGATTTCTACTACTTTCTACTACACAGAGGGAGACCATCTGCAGCACTGGAAACTAAAGATGATGTACAGAGAAGAGCTTAACATAAGTTCCAGAGTGCTGAGCATTTCTAAACCCCGCGCTTCATTTATTTCCAAGGGTGAGATGTACTCCTGAGCTTTAGACAGCTGGACGGGCCCACCTGTTCCGTGATATTCTGTGTCAATGAAGTCCCTTTGGATTGCTAGCCAAATGTCTCCCGTACTTCACAAACAAGAGCGTTCTAATTAGTGTTACACCCATTTATTTAAAAGCTTATGGGGCTCAAGAGGTATTTTGCCAATTGTGGAGGGATTTGCATACCTTCCACAGAAAGAGGATCTGTGGAATCCTGTCACAGAGATTTGATAACTCTTGAGGCATGATGAAGGCTGAATTTGTGAAGCAATCGCCAGGGTATTCAAAGACCTTTTGGAGATGCTGCAGATGTTCAGGGAAAAGAGCAATATAGTCTCAGAGTATAGCAAAGATCAACAAGATCTGAGACAAATTGAAGAAAGTCAGAGGAAGTTGAGTAAGATTCTAAGTACCTTAGTGTAACATAGGAATCAAGTAGTCAATGTCAATAGCTCTGTTCTTTTGAGGACTTTAGTTAATATAGCATCTAGCAAACTAGCATGGCTGAAAATAAGTTGAAGGATTTTGTTATGTTGGATAGACAATTAGATGGAGATAGGTAATGCACTTATTCACTTAACAACATCTATTTAAGAGTCTACCACATGCCGACATTTTCCTAAATGTTTGCTTATATCAGAGGACCGACCCAGAGGATAAACATTGATGTCACCTTGACATTACATTCTAAAAGAGGAGAAGTAGTTAAGGTGGGAAGCTTTAAAAGTAAGGAAACAAATTTTATATATATGGGGGGGTGGTAGGGTGGGTGGGGCTATGGGAAAAAATGAGAATTAAGTTGTGTCTTATACTGGTACAAATCCCCATTATGGAGTGCAATCATGATGTGTATATTTAATGTACCAATAAAGATAATTTAAAAAAAAAAAGTGTTAGGGGAACATTTCAGGCAAAATTTACAATTTAAAATCAGAAGGATCCCTTTGAAAATAACATTTATCTGTTTTAGAATTTCATTATTAATCAAGGCCTATGTAGAGAATCGAGAAATGTCTATTGTCAGCATAGCAATTAAAAATTTCTTTATAATTTCATCCTTCATAGACAGCATAAGCAATGTTTCTACTCAGAAGAAGAGGTATGGAAGGCCGGGGATTTAGCTCAGTGGTTCCGGCACCTGTCTTGCAAGCACAAGGACCCGGGTTCGATTCCCTAATAACCACATACAATACTGGGTGTGGAGACTCATTCCCAGCAGCAATAAGTACCACATTTCACAGTGCCAGGTGAGGTGGTGGCTCACGCCTGTCATCCCAGCACTTGGGAGGCAGAGGCAGGAGGACTGCTGTGATGTGAGTTTGAGACTGAGCTCAGGGCCAGCCTGAACTACAAAGCAAGACCCTGTCTCAAAAAAAGAAAAAAAAAAAAAAAAAAAGAAGAAGAGGTATGGTAGGCAGAGATGGGATCCATCATCTGACTATTACATTCTTTTTCCTTTGTGCCGGAAGCCATTTCCAGCTTCTTCATGTTAATGCCTTCTATTTTCACATGTGCTAAAGAGATTGATCTTTGTCATCTATTCTAGAATAGGAGACCCCATTCAAAGCTACTAGATACAAATAATCAGAATCACACAGATTATATGTAACCAAGAGAAAGAGAGAAATTGTCAGAAAAAACCTGGAATCCAAGTTATCGCCAAGTGTCTTGGTTTTATACATCAGGACTGCAGGCAGGGACACATACAGTGACAGAGACCAGGACTACACAACAGACTTTTGTGTGCTCTCCAATGCTGTAGCCATCATGCACAGGTGGCTAATAAGCATTTAAAATACAGCTAAAGTCAGTAAGGAACTGCATTTCAATTTCAATTTATTTTAATTAAAATTTAAACAGCTGTATGTATCTAGTGGCTACTGCCTTGGCAAATAGAGCCCAAACTCTTGATTTTTATACAAAAAGTCCAGAATATTTTTCTACTCCTAATTATAATTACTCTAAAATCATTTGCTATTGATTTTAATATGAAAACTTTTGGGAACAGAATTATACTTTTAGATAACTAGAAATATCTTCTAGCAGAAATGAGTCCTGCAATTGGGTTTGTGAACTGAGTACTAAGAAAGAAGAGGAACAATTGTATGCCTCAGTTTATGTAGCTGCTATAAAAGGAAATGTGTTTACAGTTTTGTACCAATGAGGCTTCACCCCTGTAGAACCCAGCCGAGAAATCAGAAAGTCTTGTTCTCACTTCTAGTGAGACTAAATATACCCTTTTAGGGGTTTCTAGCTGAAAGTCATCATGTGGGATATATGCAAATAGCTGAAAAGCAGAGCCTGTCTGTCTTCCCTATTAGGTTGCTGCAGCCATCTCCCTTTGCCTACTATAAATTCCTCTGCTTCTGTTGTCCCTTCTCCCATCCCCTAGGAAAGATAATTGGACTGTGTGATTTCTATTAAATGTAATGTACCACATGCAGATGAAGCACAATAGCAAAATGCATTAAGATAGAATCTTTCAGAAGAAATGGTCTGGATGTGTTTTCATTTGTTAAAATTAGCTCCCAAATTATTTGTGTTTTTGCAGTTAAATGCAAAGATTTCATTTACTCTTTTTAAAGGTTATTTGCATTTCATAGTCCTGTGAATAAATTATCTTTTTATAAGAGAAACACAATTATTTTTCTCATATATATATATATGAGAAAAATACATACAGAGTGTTACACACACACTAAGAGACCACATAGGGGTGCTCTAAACCTGCAAAAGTCACACATGAGAGCTTGGCTGTTGTTAGATGAAAATGCAGTGAGCCTGATTGCAGTTAGAATTTTCTCTGAAATGGACTACTGATAAGTTTCCTTTAGAAATATGTCTTCTGGCATTCATCATTCTTCAAGACAGACCCTTTGTACATACTCAGAAGTAATGAGTTGCACAAATAGCACTCAAAGAGAAAGCCATCTGAGGAGGCACTGTCCCATCCAGACGCCTTAAATAACCATGTCTTTTACTTCCCAGAGCTATCTTATTATTAGGTTTTAATTAAGTTCATGCTACAGCTCAGTGGTTAGGTTTGAGAATCATAGGCTCTGGACAGAAGACAAAATGGATTCAATAGTATCTATTTCAGGTTCCTTAGGTAATCAGTCTCCTTGTCCCATCCCTATGGCATTGTGGCTGACAGTTGCACTTGGTGGGCTGTGAAAACAGTGTCAGTCTTAGAGCATTCTAGTACCAACAGCTCGTATCAGGGATTAAACAGTCTTCTTTATTCTTTGAAAGGCTTAGGTTTGCCAATTAGCAGAAACATAAACTGAAATTTATAACACACCACATATTGTAAAAGTACAGTGTGATAAAAAACAATGCTTCTTTTTCAGCCAATTTGAAATGTGTGGGGAGCTACCTTATGTTCCAAGCCAACTGTCTTCTTCTTTTTTTTTTTTTTTTATAACTGGCTTTAGCTATCATGGCTACACCCATTTGGAGCACTATAATTCACATATCATTCAATTTTGTCTATAATCATGGGGGCGTGTGGCTGGGCCTGCTCAGAAAATACACCTTCTTCTGGAAAAGCAGAAAATATAAAGAACTGTGGTGTGGTAAGCATTTGTACTCTGTATCTGAGAAAAGGTTTTGCCTTGCATGTAGGATACTTACAGATCAGATGATCCGTGGATTACTTGTATGTGGCCAAATAAAAACAAAACCAAGTGAGTTAAAGGTTAAGAATTTTGTGAGCGTTCAGGTCAGTAGGGTGAGTCTTTGGCTGTAAGTACTTCCGTCTAATCCAAGCTGGGCTTCTCCATGTACCTGCAGTTAGAAGTAAGCCAGCTCACTAAGGCTGTTCTATGATGGTGCAGCCCAAGGTTTTGCAGAGAGCAGCCCCAGATTGTTCCCAGTGTAGTACGTGGGTTTTAGAGAAGGAAAAAGCAAAAGGATTCAATGCTCCTTTGAAGCATAGACCTAGAGCTTGCAAGCTGTCACTTTAGCCAGGTTGAATCCCCAGTAATGGCCCAGACCGTGGACCAGTACTAGACCTGACTTGTTAGCAAATGAGCTACAGAGCAGGTAATAGCCGGGTGAGGGAGCTAAGCTTCACCCACATTCACAGTCACTCCCTGCTCCACTCTGCAGCCCCAGCTCCACCTCCTGTCACCTCACAGCAGCATTCACTTGTCACAAGAATGAGAACCCTGCTGTGAACAGCTCAGGTGAGGGGTCTAAGTTGTACAATCTTTTAAACTACAGATGGCTGTGGATTTTGGTTCTCATTGGGAATCTCCAGTGAGTTGGGCTCAAGCATTAGTATTTGAGAAAATATCTTTCGTATTTCCGATGTGTAGCTGAGAATGAGAACCATGTTCTAGGTGAATGATCCAAGAGTATGAGCTTCTCATTGCAAAACCAATCCTTCCCTCAAACCATGTAAAAAGGGTTTTCCACAGAACTGATGCTTGGTGTCAAAGAGTTGGGGATGGCTGCTCTAGAGCATGTCACAGGCCAGGGCAAATTCAAAGGATGGGAAAAGAAATTATATGTCGCACAGAAGGAGAGTCAGATACAATGGATAGCAGCAGAGTCAGAGCCATGTTGTGCAATGAATCTGCTATAACCTATGTGCTTCTCACAAGGTAATAGAGAAAACTGGGCTCCAAAACCAAATTTGTGCTACAGGGAAGTGGAGATAACTGAATTTCTTCCTCATATTCTTAAGTTAGCAGTGAGAGAAAACCCTGAACCAAAAGACAAATGCACAAGAGCAAAACAAGCAAGTTTATTAATGCATGTAGTGCACATCCAGCAGGAGAAACTGCCATGAAAGGGAACAGAGCAGTGGCTTAAAGCTCTGGATCCAATAACATGTTCACAGAGAACAATACATCCTGAGAGGTGACAAGACAAAGGAAGAGCATGGAGCTGTAATGGGCAGCAGCTTGCAAGGAAGGCAGACAAATGGCAAAGAAAAGTTCATTAGTAAAGCTTGATAATCAAGTTCCTCTAAGGGCATTTCAAGGCTGATGGGGGACTT
>PVIR01020780.1:0-30153 GCA_004026965.1 Petromus typicus | reverse complement strand
CCACGGGGCAGTCTCCAGGAGGACCCATAATTAAAAGGTGAAAGAAAAACTTCACTCCCACCGCAAGTGGCCGGGTCCCTTAGGACCCGCAGTGCTGAGTCAGCTGGATGCCAACAAGACTGGTCCAGTCTGAATCCATAACTTTTCTGTCTGTTCACAAAAATGTATTTCTCAACACTGATAAAAGTTTAATACAGAGTTGCCTGGGTTTATAATAAACTTGTCAACGAAAGAGCATGGCAAATTGATAGGCCCCTTTCCTGGATGTAAATTTTGTCTCAAATAGACCCACAAAGCAGGGGGCAGGGCAAGGGGAGGCAGGGGCGGGAGGGGACACTCGACTGTTTTGCAGTTCTTCGCAAACAACAGCAAGACAGATCTCTATGTCTCGTTATCTCAGAGACAGGGCAGCGTAGACACTGGTCTCCTGGCTGAGAATGGTCACAGAGCCCCGAGGCCAAGAGCAGGAGGGGCAGTGCCAGGGCTGTGGGGGCGAACTTGTCCCAGATAAGAAGCCACTCAACAGCAAGGGCTCCCGTTGGAGCCCCTGCCACCGATGGCACAGGGCGGGCATGGGAGCCATCAGGTCCCATGGACACAGTGCCCCCACCCATCTCAGAGGCAGACCAGGCAGCAGCCAGAGATCAGAGCTCAGGGCCATTGTCAGGTGAGACAGCAGAGGCCGCACGAGGCCACCGAGGGTCTTGGGCACCGTGGAAGGCGCCAGTGACACTCACGTCCTTCCAAGCACTTCTCAGCACCCACTGTGATGCCCGAGAGTGGCAATGTGTTTGAGGGCACAAGATGGGGACCCCTCACACCCCTACTCGAGGGCGTCTGTCCACAGGCTCTCGACGGGCTGAAAACCCTGGTTGGGGACTCCCTAAGCTGATGATGAGGGACAGAAGTCTCCCTGGGAAAGAGCACAGCAAAGTGTGTCACTGAATCTAGAGTAGGATAGAGCAGCCAGGGCACAATGGGCTGGAGGGTACCCCGCAGCAGACTCCACCTGCCACGCCTCCTGGGCTGAGCTGTTTGCCCCTCTGTACCCCTTCAATGGGCAAAGACCCTGCTGTGCTCTTGGGAAGGGCACAGTAAGCTGCTAGGTCCTGTCTGGACTTGACCCCCAGAAAGAGGCAGGTGAGGAGGAAGCTCAGGACACAGCCCAAAGCCTCACCCGGCCAGAGCCATGCAGCTGCCAGCCAAGAGCCCTGAGGCGCTCGAGGGCGTGTTCCGGCCGCCAGGCCTCTGGCCCCGAGTCAGCCGCATTCAGCCTCCACTGGGACAGCGGAGAGCACGGGCTATTTATACTAGACGTGGTGAGTGGGCAGCTAGGGCCACACCATGGCCCTGTGGCCATATCTGGACATGACCAAGGGCACACAGGTTTGCCAGGGGGACGAGGGCCCAGGAGGCACATCTGTCCTGGGTGTCCTTCAGTCTCGTTAAGTCCCCACAGTGCCCCTCATGACAGGCTCCAGGATGGCTGCATTTCCCCTGCCCGCAGTTAAAAATACTCTGGGCCATTGTCCCGCTCTTCACAGAATCTAGCCACACATTTGTCTACACACATTCGAGTACACACCAATGCCAAGCCAGAGGGTTTGGCCTGCAGGGAAGGGACCCCAGACTCTCAAACACCTTGCAGGGAGAAGCTGGGTCACAGCTTCGTCCCTGACGATTACCTGCAGCGGTGCCCAGTCAGGGCGGTCCACCCAGAAAGAGGCAGATTGGCCTGAAGAAACTGCCTCAGAAACCCTGGGGGTGTCGGCCTGGTTTCCCAACCTCAGCCGAGGCCTCAGTCCCCGTCTGAGGAGCCGGCCGCGGGCTGCTGGGGTGGCTTCCCATCCCTGCCCTTGAGATGCGCAGCCCTGCATGCGCCTGTGGCTGCACTGCAGCACCCTGGCAGCAGCTCGCAGCAGTCTGCACCACTCCTGCCGCCTCTGCAGCTGCCGCCCCTCCCCACGGGCTCGGCTGCACCAGTTTCCCAGGTCCGACTGGCCCAGGACTGGGGGCACCAGCAGTCCTCCCAGGACACAGGGGCCTCCAAGCCCCAAGCTCTGTTCAGCCGGGACCTGGGCCCAAGCAGAAGCAAACCCAGGGGCTCCAGGAGCTACTGTCGTTGCCCCTGCCCTCCCCGATGGTGGTGCATGCCTCTTCCTGGGGGGATGCACCCAGGACCCAGGGCAGAGGCAGCTGTGGACTAAGGATAGTGGGAAGACTAGACCCCTTGGAAGGCCACGTGCTGTGGTCTCCCAGCCACCCTTCACAGACACTCCACCCCCGGGCTGGCCACACTGAGAAGCGGCGTTCTGCCCTCTGGACAGCAATGGTCGGGGGGGAGCCAGCTGCAGTGCGGGGCCTGCAGCAGACGGACATGCACAGCAGGGCTGACCGAGCACAGCCTCTCGGACTGCTGGCTGACCCTTTCTGCTAGGGCGGCCGCAATGAGTGCAACTACACCGCCCCGCCCGCCCTCCCGCTCCCTGGCCCAGCAGGCCCCTCCTGGACAGTACCTTCCCTACCACACCCTCGCCCTAAAGATGACTTAGCTTCTCTCATTTTTTTTTTATTTCAGGGCATGGGGGTGCCATTCAAGCTGTTTTACTCTGACTGACTTGGGCTGCAGCAGTAGCACACCCGCCCCACAGTCAGGCTAATCACACTGAGCAGCTGCTTATTCTTCGGTGCAGTATTTCTCACGTGAGGTGGACAGTCCTGGTGGGACTGCTGGGCACCCCCACCACGAGCACTTTTACCATCCCCGCACGGCTCTGGAACACCGCCACGAGAGCCTGCGGTGCGCTCAGGGCACACACTGCACGTTCAGCTGGAACTGCCAGCAGCACCCTCTCTAGAAGTGCCTTGGTTTACCAGCCGCCCGGCTACAAAAACAAGCGGCAGTTTGTCAGATGTGTGTGCGCACACACACACAAGCAGCCCCGCCCCACCTGCGACTGCCAGGCCTCCCGCTCAACCCACTGCTGTCAGAGCTAGTCTGGCACATGTCCGCGGCGGTTCCATGAGGCACAGATGCCTCTGAGAGGTGCAGAGCAGAGCGCCCATGAGTTTGGCCCCCTAAGTGGACAGTCCTCAACTCTCAGAGCTGCTATCCCCCAGCGAGACCCAGACCTGACACCCGAGTGCCATGTACCAAGCCTGAGGGTTCCCAAGGGTGTATCCCTGACCCAGTGAGCACAGAGAAAGGGCATGAGACATCGCGTCACAGCGGCACACCCACCTGGGTCCCAGAGCTGGCAGGAGCTCCCCAAAGGGGGATGGTCCCCCAGCACCCTTTCACCAGCCCCAAGCAGGCTCCTTTGTTCTCCAGAGTCCCCAGTCCTGGTGTTATGTCTGGGTGGCGTCATCCCAGGGAGGCCGTGCAGGGAGGCGCAGCCCTCTAGTCTGTGGCCCTTCTTCTCACGCAAAGGCCTATGGGGGAAAGTCCTGGCGCCAGTGAGCCGCTCTCACAGGGCCTTCCAGGCCTTGGCTCCTGAGGTCACCGAGGAAGCAGCCCACGGTGGCAGGCATAGGCAGAGGGGTCTGGGCATCCAGGGAAGAATCGAGAGATGCTCATTTTTAATTCAGCAGATCAGGACCAGAAGTGATTTATAACCAGTAGGCCGTGGCTCACTCCCTGTGAACCCTCTAGTTTTACTGCTCAGTCAAACCTAATTCCAAAACACTAATGCTTTTATTTAAACACCACATCCTGCAATAAAGCTTTAATGTACGACAGACGCATCTCGCGGAAGTCAGTGGTGTGTCTATGGCTGCCCGCGGCCTCAGTGGCTGCACACTGGGCTACTTCCCTCCCTGCGGCCGGAGCTGGAAGCATGGAGGGCAGAAATGACCTTCCGGGGGTGCTGGGCTCTGAGTGCTCTGGGGCCACTGGCCAAAAGCGAGGCAGTGCCCAAGGACAATGCCACCTTCTCACTGCCATGCCCAGCCACAAGCGCCACAGAACAGAGGTCACGAGCAAATGCAGCCTTAGAAGACTTAAGGACTAGAAAGGGACACTCGACAGCCAATCCCCAGAGCCCAGCTCTGGCCACCCTTTGTTACGGAGTCCTTGGGTCGGCCACCCCCATACCCAGCATGGACCCTGCCCATCCCTCCCGGTCCCTTCGCCACCAAGGTTGGGCTGGGAAGGCAGCAGCACCTGCCACACGCTAGAGCCACAGAGCAGAGCTGACACCCGGGAGAAAAGCCCAGGCCTGTGGAGGGCGGTGTGTGCAGGACGGTGGCCCCAGCCGGGCCACAGGGGCCTCCACCCTGAGACCCATAGACAAACCACAGACCCCGCCCATGGCTGTCCAGACTCCCTCAGAGCTTCCGCCCTCTGTCTGGCCCTAGAAGGACCAGGTCCGTGGCTGGCTTCCCAGACCAGATTCAAACCTGTCCTCATCTCCTGGAACCAAAGTGTGCCGGCCCAGCCCTTTCTCCCGAGGAAGACGGGCTGGCAGCAAAGCAGGCAGGACTCAGCCCCGAGCAGGCCGGGGCACAAGTCCTGTGCCCCAAGATAGCTTTCTGCTGAAACCCCTCCAGCCTTCACAACAAGAAGTACTTCCAATCAGACTTGATGAAAAAGCAAAAGCAAAGTGACGTTGGCTGGTTATGGGTAGGAAGGGTGAGCCAGGAGGTCAGGAAAAGTCTCAGTACCCCAGGCCTCCAGAAGGTCCTGCTGGGCTCAGGGACAGAAATTTCAGCTCCTTTCTGCCTTTGTCTTAATCATCACAGGTGGCCAAGGTTTCATGGCCAGGGCAGGATCTCGGGACCACACCAGAGTTGGCCTCTTCTCTGTGGGACCTCCCCTTGCTCCTCTCCGGGCCATGCAGCCTGGGGACCCCAGACGGCAGCCAGGAGGCACTGCTCCCTGTGGGGCTTCTCCCATGTGACAGGACTCTCTTCACCCCTTTGCGCCCTCCTCGCCCTCATGGCCTTTGGGGAGTCCCTGCTCTTCCTGTGCCCTAGCAGTCTCCTGTCCTGGCCACACACGACCCTGTCTGCCGACAAATGACCTTGTTTGGGGCAACAGTAAGTGGAGACCCCCATGCCGGCACCACCCCACGTCCCCAAGCCAGGCCCGTGTCCCCTAGCCCCACCAGCCGTACACCGGACCCCACGCCTGCCCGAGGTCGTCTCCCCTCTGCCGCAGTCAGCACGCTGAATATTTAATGTCTGATGAGCGTTTCCACCTGCTGACACAGGCAAAGTGACAGAACAATGCCGACAGCGACGCGATGTCCCGCCGCCAGGCAGCCTCGCCTGGGCCACAGCCTGCCGATTGGTTCCTGACCCTGGGCAGCTGGCCATGGGCATGGACCGCCCCTCAGTGTGGCGAGAGAGTTCCTGGCCTGAAATACATACTTCTTTACATTCCATAGCTTAGCAGGTCCATATGGGCATATAAAGAAGTATGTTTCCCAAGCAGGTCGTTCGGTAGCTCAGGTGTGCGGCCTGGGACGCGGCGGCGAGAGCCGACCCCACGTGGGAGAGAGAAGGCACCTCGAGGCCACACGCTCGAGCCCCCACACCACACCCAGAGCCCCCTGGCTGGATGAGGACGTCCCTTCTTCCACCAGCGACCCCCATCTGGTTGTCCCTTCCAGTCCTGCGTTCCTGTCTGTCTTGACAACATACATGTCCACACACACGCACACGCACATGCACACGCACAAACACACAGTCAAGAAGGACAGAAGCGGACAACACACACCAGAAAGCCCAGGAATTCAGTCACCTTCCCGAACACTTCATACTTTGGCATCAGCGGAACAAGACAAGACTTCCTGCCTTCACCCTGGTGCCCGGATCTCAGAGGCCGCGCCACGTCCCTGCCAGCACCTTCGCTCTCCTTCAGGCCCCCTTGTCCCCTCTACGGGCAGAAGGATTGGAGCAGAGGCAGCCTCGGGGGATAGTCGAGCCGTCCACAGCCCCAGGGACCTGCCTCTCTGGGAGCTGGGCAGCTCTGCTCTCTGCGGACAGGTGAAGAGCTTCCCGGAGCAGAGGTGGTCCAGGAGACCCCAGAAGTGCACCAGGAGCCTTACCTGGGCAGCCAACAGCTTCCTGAGCAGATCCCTGGTGAATTCTGCCTTCTCGGGTGAACATTTCCAGGAGGAGGGCGCAGTGTCTCTTTCCTTGAAGATGCCAGTGAGAGAGAGTCGTCTGTAGACTCCACGTCCCCGGAAGTGGGCTCCTGAGAAGCGGCCACTCCGGGCCTCAGCGCAGACGCCCAGCCAGTGAGAGAGCAGCTCTGTCCGGCCTCGGCCTCCGCCTCCTTGGCTCCTGCCTCTCTCTCTCTCTCTCTCTCTCCCCTGCACCCTCCGTCCCTGCTTAGCTCCTCTGGGGCCAGCCACCATGCCCTGCTGTGCAGCAGAACTCCCTGAGACAGTGGCACGCAGGCAACCACACTGGTACCCAGAGCTCCACACATAGCCATGGCAGCCCTGAGGGGCCCATCCCTCAACTGGCCCGTGGCCGCCCAGCTTCCACCAGCCCCAGCAACGCCAGTCTACATGGGGTACAGTACCAGTCTCGGCCACACGCAGGGGCTGCCTTCCACTCCTGAAGTTCTCCAGGGCACCCCAGCTTCGAATGTGTCCGTTAGAGAGGAGTTAGGTAAACTTAGCAACTACACGCTAAGCATTTCAGAATCCATAATCATATCAATATTTCTTCTATTGCATTTGGAAATCTCTCTGCGAGTGAAATGGCGAATCTCGCTTTCCCTGTAAACTTCCACACCCAGTGGGGAGCAGAGACTGAAAAATGTGAACAGAGGCCAGTGGGGCCTTAATGTCGTGGCAGCCACCCTCAGTCTGAGAGGAGAGGAGAAACCCAAGGTCCTGGAGCCTCAGCACAGCCCGGGGTGGGAGCAGGGCGCCCCTCCAGGCGCCTGTGGAGGAAAGAGCTGGACCTGGCTTGCAGGGGCAGCACAAGCACAGAGGATCTGCTGAGGGGGAGGGTCCAGCTGAGCCCCCCGCCCTGGTGTGGGGCTGGACGGGAGCTCCAGCACCCGAAAGGACGTCCAGTTCTCCCTCGTCAGCAAGATGACGTCCAGCCTGACCTGACTGACCCGTCCCTGTGAGACAGCAGCCCGGAGGGTGTCCGGATCCTCCCACCCCCCAGAGCTGCTGTGTGCAGAGGCACCTGAGCGCACCTCCCCGTCCCTGCTGCGGTGCTGCAGGCAGGGAGGGCTCGGCTACAGTCCACATGGGGTCTGGGTGCTGGGAGACACCCATCAGGAGAGAGCTTCCTGGCGAAATCTGGTGCCCCTTCTCCACGTGGCTGCTGTTATTTCTCATTTCCATGTCGCCAAGGATAGAAAAGGGCACCAGAGACAGCAGCCCCAGTTCCTGACTTCTTAGGGTGCCCCTGGCACCCCAAGCTGTGGTCTGTGCCTTCCCAGGAGCACCCCTAGGAGTGGGCCCCAGTCAGGAGCAGGCAGCCCCCACCCTCTGGCCCTCCCTCCGGGCTCAAAACCCAGCCCCGCCCACCCCCAGGCGCTCCTAGGATGGCACCTGCCTGTCAAGGAGAAATGGGGGGTGGGGCGCACAGAGCAGGAAGTCCAGCCAGAGTTCGCAGGAGCTGCTGCCCACTTACACATGAATCGCAGTCACTTCCCCAAAGTTTTCTACCGGGTCGGAATAGCAGCCTCAGCCTCTCCGCGCAGCCCTGAGGCAGGGCGGGCTGTGCCCGAGAAGCCGCCCGCCCCGCCCCCTCCACACCACGGCGCAGCCATGCGGAAGTCATGCTTCTTTGCAGGGACGCTCGCAGCCCAGACCGCGCCGCTCTCCCTGAAGCCCCCATCTCCACCCCGAGTGCACCGCCCGGGAGCACTTGGACGGCCGCCTTCCCGATCCGCAGGGCTGGGAGCGCCCCGGAAATCCCAAGCCCCAATCAGGAGCAGCTGCCTGGCCGGCTCAGGGATCCCCTGCCCCCACCGGCCCTCTGTGGTCGGTGCTGCAAGTTCCAAGGTAAGTTTAGCCAAATCCCTGCTGCTAGGGCTTCACAGCAGTTCGACAGGCGGTGGAGCTCCCCTGCCCCCACTGCGACCCGGCCCTCTCATCCCCGCCCTGCTCCCGGCCGGCTGGCTTCCTGCAGAAAGCCGGCATGTCAAAGTTCCCGCAGCCCGGGAGGACTCGCCCTCCTGGCCCTGCTGGCTGCTGGCTCTGCAGTTTCCTAAATGTGGCTGATGCCACGCGCCGAGAGAAAACTCCAGGCACCTCCGCCGGGCCACGCGGCACCGGCACCAAGGCGCCCACCACGCCGGCGGGCACACCCCCACCGCAGCACCGGCAAGTTTGCAGGGCCGTCCCGGAGGGCGGGTGGATGCCACCGAGCGCCGGAGGACTCACCGGGAGCCTGGGCGCCCTTCGGACTGGGCTGGTGACCGCGGCGGCAGCGGTGGCGGCAGGCGCAGGGTCGCGGCTCCCGGGGCGATGCTGCAGCGGCGGCCGCGCCAGCTGCCTCCTCCCCGAGCCAATTGCGAACGCAGGGGTGGGGGCGGGCCGAGCGCAGGCGTCCGCACTCGGGGGAGGCAGAGAAAGAAGACACCGAGCACCCCATCTCCGCACCCCTGCCCTTCCCCCAGCCCTCCTGCAGCAGCGCAGACTTAGCAGAGCAGGGAGATCTTGAGAGAGAGGGGGGAGTGGAGAGAGAGGGAGAGAGAGCGCGCACGCTGATGCAGAGTTGAGGACGGAGAGGCAGCCCCTGCCCGCCGCCGCCGCCGCACACCTTGCGCTCCTGCACCCCCAGCCCGGTCGGGCCGCACAAGGTAGAGGTCAGGGCGGAACAAAAGGGAAGGCCCGCGGGTATTCAGGCTCGCACTTGCTCACCGCCCCACACGCGAGGCTCACGCAGGCGGGGGAGGGGCGGCCGGCTGACCCTGGCTGGGCGGTGTGGGCCCCCGGGTCAGAAGCAGCCTCACCTTGGCAGTTCTTATATACCCAGCCAAGCATCCCAAACACGCACCCGGCCAAGTGGCCCCCCTCGGGCTGTGCTCCCTGACCATATTTAGTCAACCAGGGGAAAAAATAGCCTGTCAGCTGGGCCGAGGCCGGCCTGGCAGCCAGGAGCAGGGTGGGAGCCCCAGCGCCATTGACGGCGGTCCCTGTCCCTGGCCGGGCAGTCGTCTCCCTCCCACCGTAGTCCCTGCCCTGCGATCCCCCCCCCTGCTATTTTTAGCCTAGCCCAGTACAGAGGCACCTCTTCAGCAGCGGGTAGAGCTGCTAAGGCTGTGCCAGCCTTTCCTTGGGGTGCCCTGGAGAGACCTAGGTGCTCCAGGGTGCAGAGCCAGGAAAGGAGGCTGCCTTGTGCCCCCCGGCCTCCTGCATGCTGAGCCCTGCCCAGGTCCCCAAGGGTTCCCACGGCTTTGCCTTTTTGTGGCAGTGGGCTGACCCCAGTGGCAACACTGCTAGTCACCTTGGCCAGGCAGACTCACAGCCCCCCTACCTTGGGCCCTACTACCTATTGCTTGAGGCTGGGAGACCCCAACTCGGTGGTGCTGGTTACACTTGGGAGAGCCCCATTCTGGGGGATGAGTGAATTATGTAACGGTGTGATCCAGGACGCGGTGGCCAGGCCGAGCGCTCTCCCTCTCCCCCTTGGGCTGTGTGGCGGTAAGCAGGCTCCTGGTCCCTCTGCAGACTCCCCCAAGGCTGTGAAGTTTGATGACAGTAGGCTGCAGGGACACAGGCACCTGCTCGGGGAAGGCCCAGGGCAGGCACGGCGGGCAGCAAGCTCAGCCACTCACCGAGCACCTTCTGGAGCGTGCATGTCTCAAGGCCTTGTTGCAGAAGCCGCCACAAACCTCTGGCTCCTGCAGCACAAGGTGCTGCCTCGGTCCTGGCCAGGCAGGTGGTCCAGCCCTCAGTGTGTGCTCACCCGGGCCCCTGGTCCTTCCCTGGGAGGGGCACCCTCTGAGGCCAAGTCTGCAGGGCAAGGAGGGCAGAGCCAGAACCCCTCGTCAGTCTCCACACGGGCTGCCCCAGCCGGAGGGGCTGCTGAGCTCGTGGCGCGAGCGGATCTTCACCTGACTTGGCTCTGAGCCCCTGTTTCAGGGGCCACTCGTGGCTGGTGCCCGCTGTGCTGGACGAGCCGAAGAGACGATGTGCCACTGGGCAAAGGCGGCTGGACGCCGACTGGGAGGGGCCACCGCAGAGACCACTGTGTGGGGGTGCGGAGGCACAGGGCCCAGGTGACCTTGACGGGGAGGCCAGAGAGATCTGAGAAACAGCGTCCAGGCCCAGCAGGCAGGAACACAGAGACACGTGAGGCAGACAGCAAGGAGGCCGGAGGGCACAGGAAGGCTGCGACACAGTGAGACAGGAAGGTGGTGATGGCCGTGTGGCCAGACCGGGGCGTGGGCATAATGTCATTACGACAGGCTGGGCCCCCACGGACACCCCCAGTCGCTGCACGTCCAGGGCTGAGCATCAGGGGCCCCAGGCTGCCTCTGTGGACAGGGCTGGGCCAGCGAGGCTGAGGTAAGGCAGGACTGCCCTGCTGTGGCTGTAGCTTCCACGAAATCTGCTGAGGAAACAGAAGTGCTCATAGAACGAGAGGGCCTTCAAGGGACAGGGGCCCTGGGGAACAAGGCACCTCTGCAGGTGAAGAGAGGAGAAGACAGCTGACACCAAGGACTTTCCTGGGCCCATTTTTCAGGCGAGAACACTGAGGCTCAGCACAGCATAGTACCTAGGGACAGGAAGTGGAGAGATCAGTTCCCTGCTCATCTTCCTGCCTCCCAGACCCTGTCCTTTCTCCAGATCTTGGGTCAGCCCTACTGCTAGCACTTGGCCAAAAGAGAACAGGCTGGGAAACCAGGGAGCAAAATGCAGAGTGGACCCCCCCCCCAGAGGTGAGGATGGCCTGGCCTTCGCACTGTGGGAAGGGACCCCCCGCCCTGGGAATAGGCTTTCTGCTGACCGAATAGGCCAGCTCCTGGTGGAGGGTCTCTCGAGTTTGGGGAGGTGGAGGCACATCCCAGGATCACAAGGCACCTCACCCTCCCAATGTGGGGACCTCACGGCGGTGGCAAGAAGGATGCAGGGCACCCGCAGGTGCTGAGGAGCTTCCCGGAAGCCAAGGATGGCGATGCAGCCACAGCTGTGCTGAGCAGCAGCTTCTGTCCACACACATCCACGTCAGTCGGAGGAGGCCCACCCTGGGCTCAAGGCTCGCTCCGGGCCCAGGCCAAGGACCCTGCGTGGCCCTCCCTGAGCTCGGAGTGGGGAGGGGCCTGCAGCACAGCCTACACGTAGTGTCTGTCACAAACATCATGTGTGGCACTGGCAGCCACATACAGGCTGTGTTCCTCAGCACCCTGAGGGGTCAGGCCAGCCCTGGAGAGCCACAGGCAAGGGTCTGGGGCCCTGTGGAAGGAGGCCAGGGGCTCTGTCACCCAGCACCTGCTCGTGCTCCCGTGTGGGCAGCACATGCTGGGAGGTGACCAGCTAGCCAGGTCAGCTCTGGCCTCCCTGTGGCCTGGTGGACAAGGGAGCCCCTCTGCCCTGGCTCTGATGGGGATCAGGGGCGCTTCCAGCCCAGCTGTAAGGTGGGGCCAGGGCACTCCTCGCTGGTGACAGGGGCAGCTCGGCTGTGGACCCGCCCTGCCAGGCCCAGCCCTGGCCCCTGTCTTCACAGGTCATGTGTGGGGCTCCCATGTGTGGCACTGTGGGTAGCTGGGAAAAGGCTGCCGATGGGATCCCCTCTCACCCCCTTATTTCGGGTGCTCTAGCAACTGAATGATAAATGAATGAACAGTTCAGTCAAAGAACCAGCTGATAGGCCCACTGGCCACACAGCAGCTGGGGCCAAGGGCAGCCAAGGGCATGTGGCGGGGAGGCTCTGGCTGGAGCCCTGCTCATGTGTGGTCAGCTCGGGAGTGAGTCTGGTGTCTTCTGTGGGCAGATGTGGCGGGCAAGTGCCACTGGAGGGTGAGCACAGAGGGTCGGCACAGCCCTGTGGCCACCAGAGGCACCTACGGGTTCTAGCAGCAGTGCCTCACAGCTGGGCATCCCTGAGGACACGGAGAGGCAGAGCCCCCGCGGGCCCCGTCCAGCATGCTGTTGGTGCCCTGGCCGGCGTCACCCATGGTTTTACACCTGCCAGGGAGCAGGGTGTGAGCCCAGCTCTCTCATCAGAGCTGCACCTGGCATTTCTCTCCAGGAAACCCGTGACATCTACCTAGAGCAGAGCACTGGGGGTCAGCAGGCGACTCGTGGAGCCAACCCCGGGTCAGGCGGCACAGGGTGTCCCGGCACGCAGGGCTCTGACAGGTGGCCCTTCTCATCCCACTCCCAGGGAACCCTTCGCCATGACCTGGTCTTGCACAGAGCCCTGCCCCTGCTCCCCAGCCCTGGCCGCTCCTGCCAGGGAAGCCATCATGGGAAGACAGGCGGCCCCTCCGTGGACCCTCACCACCCCCTTAGGGCCCGCTCACAGGGACCAAACAGGGGACACAGCCTAAGTGAAAAGCCAGACGCGCCACACACTGCCTGAGTCACTGACAGGAGGTGACCGGGACAGGCAGATCCGCAGACCGGCCTCCTGTGCGGTCAGGTGGGGAAGGGACAGGAGGAGGGTGCTGCGCAGTCTTCGGGCCTCCCTCGGGGTGACCAGATAGAGCTGACAGTCGTGCGCCATTGCAGTGGACTAAAGGCCACTGAATTCTGCCCTTTAGAATGGTTCATTCCGGGCTGGAGATTTGGATCAGTGGTGCTGCTGCCTGCCTTGGAAACACAGGTCATGAGTTTGATCCCTGGTACTGCAAAATAAAAGGTTTATTTTATCTTATATGAATTCTTCAATTGAGAAAAAAAAGATAAGCCAGTTACAGATGCCAACCATCCCTCCCCAGTAACCTCTACACCTGGGCACAGGGCTGCCCAGTGCTGGACACGGAACCCTTGGGCTCTACAGGCTCAGCTGCTGCTTTTGGGGGACTTTCTCGAGGGCCTTGGCACAGATTGCCAAAGGACAGCTGTGGGGGCATCGAAGGTTACATTCGACCCTGTGTGCTGCTGGAGCTGGAGCTGTGTCTGTGTGGCAGGCAGGACAGCTTCCCTCCCACGAGGGTCCCCAGTCTGACCCGGTGCTCTGGCTGTAGCCTTACATGGCCACAAAGGCTCAGCAGGTGGAGTTGAATTAAAGACCCTGAGATGAGTGATGGCCCCGGACTGTGTCACCAGGGCCTCATAGATGGAGTCAGAGGGAGATGTGGGCGCAGCACTGTGGGCTTGGGAGACGAGGGAAGGGCACCGTTCAGAGCAGCTGTGGGGCCGGGAAGGACAGGCCGGGCCTCAGGCCTCTGCTCTGGAAGGGATCGCCCGCCAGACCTCGGCAGTCGTTCCTGATGTCCAGATCTGCAAGGAGAGAAACGTGTGTGTTTAAGCCACCAAACGTGTGGCATTTGTTATAGCACCCATGAGACACCCGCCCCTGCCCGTGTGCCTGAGGATTGGGGCCTGCTGCCCTGCACAGTGAGGGAGGCTCAGACAGGCTCGGCCCAGCTCTCAAGGGAGTTGGGGTGGCGGAGAGTACCCCGGCCAGCTTTCAAGGCTGTGCCAGTGCTCTGGCCCCTTTGCTGCAGTCAGCGCTGAGCTCAGTCACCTTCTTCATCGATGATACAGAGTGCCCAGCATCCATCACTTAAAGCACAGGCTTATTTTGACTCAGAGTTTTAGAAATTTTAGTCCGTGTTTGGCAGGTTGGCACAAACACAGCAAGCAGCAGGTAGAGGGTCTGGGTGCAGAATAGCAGCTCACATCATGGTGACCAGGAAACGGACAGAAGGGAGGAGACAGTAAGACGGGCCCATCTGGCTCATACCTCGTGACCACCTCTGCTGGCTAGGCCCACTTGCTGGCCCACTCAGCTCCCAGGAGGCAACCAGCAAGAAGCACTGTGCCCCAATCCAACACCTCCTTGAGCTTGAGGGAGCACGAGAGGCACTGTCGGTCTGAACCTACAGGACCCCTCAGGAGGGAGCTGTGTCTGCTGACGAGTGGCACTGCTGGGCAGGGATAGGGACCACCCAGGGCCTGTGACCCCTTCTGCCCAGGAGTCCAGGGCTCTGTGTTTGGAGCATGGACGCGTGCCAGCCTGCAGAACTGCACAGAGCCCATCAGGCCAGAAAGTGCTGCAGGTCCCCAGCGGGAGACCTCGCCTCCGCTGACCACCATGCCTTCTGCCTACCCCACCCCACTCCCCTGGCGCACACAGGCATGGTGTGGCCTGGAGAGCTGAGCTGCAGGCGAGATGCCCACAGCACAGGACAGCAGCCCTCACACAGCCCCTGACGGCTGCCCCCTGCCAGAGTTGGGTGTGCATATGCGAACACAAGCACACACAGAGTGGCTAAACACTCACGTTCCTTTCACAGCAGTGGGAAACCTCCCTGGCAGCGCACAGAGGAATGTATATTTCACTGCCATGGTGTCAGCAGAGAGCAGTTTGTCTCTGGCTAGCGACAGCCCATCCACCATGGTGACAGTTCTGCCGTCGCCGGCAGACACAGGTGCCTACACAGCAGCACATGGAGCCTCCAGCGAGACCTCAGCGCTCTGGGTCAGCACCTGCCCAGCCATGAGCCTCGGAGGACAAGAGGCTCTGGGGTCCTGGTGGCCTTGGTACTCAGGGGCCTCCCGCACCAGCTCAGGGCCCGGGGCGCAGGGGAGAGCAGCTTCTCAGAGTCCTGGCCCAACATGTGTCCCCTGTGCAGGACACATCACTGAGCCCCGGAGAGGCGGTGCGGTCAAAGCGGGCTTCCCTGCTCCTCACCACCTCTGCCAGCCTCCAAAACTGCAGCCTCTGCAGCCTCATGGCATCCGGGAAGGGCAGGGCCAGGGCTGTGCGCAGTGCTAGCCTGCAAAACACGAAAGCCAGGGAGGGGTGCTGGGCCCTTGCAGAGAGGGATTCCCACCTCCAGGGAGAAGGGAGAACCTGCTGGAGAGGCTAGGAGAGCCCAGCCTTCCACACAGGTAAGCTGGGCAGGGCAGATGGGAGGTCAGGGGCCAACTCTGCCTCATTTTGAGAACTCAGCTTCGAGTGTAAAATTCACCCCCGTTGCAGAGTCGCAGCCATAAAAGCCACTTGTGCGGCAGCCTCTTCTGCCCACAGGCTCCCTGCGTCCCCTGCAAGGTCCTCGCTGTGGCCATTGCCCCGTTTTCTCAGTCACGTAGCCAACTGGGCGCTTCTCTCCCAGACACTTGGGACACGGCAGCATAGCCGGTGCCTTGGGCAAGAGAGGGGACAGGTCAGGCTCAGCAGAACTCGGGGTGTGAATCCCCTAGGCCCATGGTGACCCCTTGTGATGGCACAGTCTCCCTGCCTGGGTCAGATCATGTCTGCCCTTCAAGCCCACAGCAGTGTCCTCAGCCTCAGAGGAGCACTGTCACTAGGGACTAAGCTGGTACCCTGCAGCCTCCTCAGCTCTGGAGACCCCGCTCTCCCACGGCAGCCCAGCCAGTCTGTGTGCCCTCACAGGCCCTGCTCCCACAGGCTTCTCACGCTTGTACCGAGGACATCTTACTTGAGGCTGCCTCCACAACTTTCCACCACCGTGCAGGCCGCCGGAACACCTCTTTCCTGTATTCTGGAAGATGCAAGCTTCGAGGAAGCCCTCTAGGACTGCTCAGCTCTGAGTCTCTCCAGCCAGAGCCCACTCGTGACCCTGTGCAAGACCAGGCGGGAGGGAGGGAGCCCTCGTAGGCCCTCTGTACTAAAACAGAGATGTGAGAATACGGAGTCTGCACCCCTGGGTGGGCCTGGTTCCCCCTGTCCTGGACAGTCCCCCAGACACTGGTCGCCAGTATCTGCTGCCAGGTCCCTATGAGCACTGCAGAGCCTAGCGGCCAGGCCAGGCATGGTGCTGACTGCTGAGTGCTGAGAGTGGACCTCGGAAGCTGCTAGACAGCCAGGTGTTGCAACTTAGACCATGACTAAGGCAACAGTCCTTCCCCTGCCCCTGGCATTCCATGCCACCGTTTTCCTCTGGCCTGGTCCCTCAGAATGACCTCCAGGGCAGTGGATGGCTCTGCAGCACAGATGGAGGATTCTGGCATATGCCAAGGAGAGGGCCCCTGTGTGGGGTGGGAGCCCTGCAGTCCTGGGGCAGCCAACCCTCACCCCAGGGGGGCAACCAACAAGGTGGGCCGTCTGCGTCTGGCCATCTGAGGCCCAGCAGAGGCCCAGCAGGCTTCCTGCTGCCCTCTGCACTGTCTCAAACCTGCTCCCCCCACGGCAGGCGGTGTGCTCGGCCCTGTGCAGGTTGTGTGGTTGCGGAGCACAGGCGAGCTGATTCCACTCCCAACCTGTCCCCACAGCCCTAGTCAGCACGGGGAGGGGCCGGGCAGGGTCCCCACAGACTGTGCCAGGGGAAGCGGGCCCCGCACTCCTGTCCCCTCCTCCTCCTCCCAGGAGGGAGGCTGGTGCTGGAGACAAGACAGAGCGGACGGAGGCCGAGCCCTTCAGCTTCAGGCTCGTTGGTCCATGATGAGGGCAGAGGCCAGACCGGGTGGGGAGGACAGCATTTCCATTCAGGTGAGGCGTGTGTCTTCGTCTGCACTTGACTCGGCGGCTATGCGGACATTTGTTTGAGACGAGATTCCTGTTTCAGTTGCCTGAAGGCTCATGCTGCTGAGCCGCCTGTCCACCTGGGGCAGTCCAGGGCTCACTGCCGAAGACCCCCTTAGTGTCCTCTCCCCTCTGCCCTCTGTCCGTTTCCCGGGACTCTGTGGAGAGCGAGGGCGGCACAGGGAACTCCTCCACGGCCACCTGCAGGGCCCTGCTGGCCCGCCCCAGCCCCACACCCGCAGGGCAGACTGCACCCAGGCTGAAGCCGTGGCTTCTTATTTTGCACTCGGCCTTGGGCTCTTCCATCCTCCCTAGGGCCTGACCTGGGACCCCGCTGGGCTGCTGACTCTACTGTGTCCACTGTTCTGTGGGGGGCTCCTCCTGGGGCCTCCCAGGGTCCAGGGCCTGTGCCCTCCTGAGCCCCAGATAAGGGAGGAAGGAGGCTCAGCCCTCTGACAGTGTCCTCTGGGAGCTGGGAACGTTGATCCAACAGACTCAGCCACAATTAGCCCATCCCTTCGTCCTGCCCTAAAATATTCATTCTGGAATGTTATAAAGGTACTTATTGAAAAACGCTGAACTCATTTGGTGCAAGAACTGAACCACTGCCAGATGCGGCTGCCAGGCTGCGCCCCTGTGGGTGGGGGAGCCACCACAAGCTGCCGTTCTGGGGGCAGCTTAATTTGGGATGGGTTTTGGCTCCCTGCGCAAAACATTTATAAATGTCACAGCACACTCGGATGTCAGTGGGAAACGCACCTTCCAGGGCGTGGACCGGGATGGCTGCAAGGCTGAGCCTAGCAGGACTGGGCGGGCTGTGACCTTGCCCATTTCACCAAGGCCCATCTTCACGGTGAGCTCTCTGCAGCCCTCACGCACACCCAGGGCCTGAGCTGCACTGTCCTAAGTTGTCATGGCCCCAGATCCCCATCTCCAACAGCCTCGTCAATTGTGCTTGGAGGTGACATTCGGTGACAGATGGGCTGTCAGGACAGTGTGTGGTGCCAGCCCTGGGTCGGGAGGTTCACATGCCGGGGGGCCGTGGAGTCAGCCACGCTGGGCTTGTCCACCAAAGGCCAGTCGGGGAGACACCGTCCATGTCTGTCTCTACCCCGGGTTCTGGGGCATGGCACAGTAGGGTTTTGCTCATAATGGCGCACCACTGGGGTGGCATTGGGAGAGCCACTGCGAAGTCCTGGTTTCACCATGACACTTGCTAATGACCACCCGAGTCGTGGAGACAGGGTGTCTGCTGCTGAGTTCCCACCCTTGGACTTCTACGTACTGTAGCCAGTCCCAGGTGCCACCAGGAACCTGCAAGGGCGAAAGTGGGGTGGGTGGAGACGGTCTGCTGCTGCTTCTTTGGAAGAGATTCTGAGCTAATGACTACAGTCACTTGACAGATCGAAGCTCATGCCATGCTCTGAGACAGGACTTTCTAGCATGCGTGAGGCCTTGGGTGCAATGCCTAGCACCAAGAAAAATCCAAAAGGATAGAAAGAAGAGAAAAGGCATGGGCCGTAGACGAGCAGGAGCTGCCATTCTGACCGGGCTCAACACAGTTCCGAAAGATGCCCCGGCCCTCCTCAGCCAGTTGTGCCATTTAGCCCAGCAGGAGTGCGTCTCCACGAGCAGCCTCCTGCCATGACGGCCCCGCTGGAGCCAGGCGTCTGGCTGTGTCATGGGTATGAACTGCTGCCCAGGTGCGGCTCTGCCCCTCACCAGTGAGTGCCAGGTCTCCCGCCATGCAGGAGGCCAGGCAGCCGTGGCTCCTGCTTAGGGTCTCACCCTCCATGGCTCGCAGGGGACCCCCAGAGTCCCACATGCTGGACTCCCGGGGCCCTCACCACTTCCACGGTGCCTCTTGTCTTGCGGAAAAGGCCCTGTAGCATCTAAAACAGCAGACTCGCTGGAGAGCAGGAGCCAAGACTGGCTTCTTTTATACACGTGGCTGCAGCTCGCCCTCCTTTCTCCTCCCATTGAGAGCCCCGTTTGCCTCTGCTTTGATTGTGGTCGTAATGTGGAGAGAAGAGCTAAGCCTAGAGCTGGCCACACGCTGGGGGCCCCCACGATGTGCCTCCTCCCAGGCCATGGATTCCCAGGAGGGAGCCATCCCACTTAATAAACGGAGAAGCTTTGATGAATGGCTTGCCTGCCAGGAAAACTCCAAGAGGAAGTCAGATGTGGGTGGCTCTCAAAACCTTGCAGGTATTCCTTGAATTTATTACATGCCCTGATAAATTATTGAATTTGAGTTCTCAAGTATCTTTTCAGATACTTCAGAGACAGCAGGCCAGTGGTGGTGACTGTACCTTTACCCAGGGACTCACCTGCAGGGGGTGGAGGGTCCCTCCCGGAAACTGTCCTGCAGGAGCTTGGACTGGGAATCCAGACCCCAGAGGTGCTTCGCCAGGACCATGCAAGAGAGGGTCACGGGAAACCCCAGCCGTGGGGGCAGCGATGGCTGAGAGATCCTCAGAGGGAGCCCGGGGAACTTCCACCCACCGTGGTCCACAAGTCGGCATTCTACCGGCCACCTCACCCGCAGCCAGAGGCTCCATTTCTCGGCTTCCCATGGAAGCCCCAATTCCTACCCTGGGACCCCTGAATCCTGGAACGAGGATCCCTTCAGTCACTGTGTGAACGGAGAGAGCACTTTGCCCTGGGCTCATCAGGAAGATGTTAGCAGGGTGGGCGCTGCCTAGTGGGACCACAGCCACGGTCTCAGGAGCTGAGAGCAGCCCTCGGTCCACAGAAAAGGGGTGCTCCACCCTACGAGCACAAGGAGCCGAATTCGGCAAAGATCCCATGGATGTGCCAGAGGACTTCACCTCAGGGAGACCTTGCCCTGGCACCACTGATCTTAGCTCAGTGGGGGCGGAGCTGAGTGCCCAGCGCGCCAGACTGGGCTCGGACCCTGGATCCAGACACGAGGAGCTAGTGCTGTTTCAGGTAGTTTGTTGGGGTGCAGCTGGTTTCCACGTGCTTCACCCGCTCTCGGTGTGGCTCCCGGCACTGACCCTGTTCCCCGTGGGTTTCTACTGGGCAGGCTCCACTGAGAGATCTCCTCACCACGCGCCTCTTCTGAGGGCCTCGGGTCCTACAGCCTCTGGTCTCTTTCCGTTCAGAATCTCCAAAGCCACAAGCAAGGCTCCCAGCTGGGAGAGCGGCCAGCCTTTCTGCACTCTGGCCACGACGGCAGAGCTGGGAGTCACGGTCCGCTCAGCCCTCATCACCCAGCTGTCTCCCTCCCACCCCACCCCGAGACCCCTGGGCCCTCTGTCTTCCTCCTCCTGTACCTTTCTTTCTTCTTTCCCTCCCAGAATGACACCCCAACCCCTCCAACCCTAACTGCACTACAGTGAGGGAGGAAGGTTGTCAGTGGACTGACACAGGGTAGGTGACAGCCGTCATGGGCAGTAGTCCTGCGCCGACCCATCAGGGAGAGTCTGCAGTGGGAGGGCACCGGAAGCCCAAGGGGCACTGCAAGGGGTGAGTGTGGCGCCAGCACCAGGACTTGCTGTGTTCCCGCCTGAGGGACTGCGGCCCACAAGGCACCTCTCCCAAGGTCCTGGAGTGACCTTCCCAGGGCTGCAAGACTGCCTCTCTCAGGCGTTTCGCACTCAAAGTCAGGAGCTGTCTTATGGCCCTGTCAGTAAGCACCTCCGATTATGTCATTGCAGAGGCTGTCGGATGCCAAAAACTAGACATTCCCTTCCGTCTGCCCTGACCCTCCTCCTCCACACAGGCCGCCGGCTGTGCCCTCCTGGACCTCTCATTGACTGGGAAGGCCTGGAGGTACTCCTGGACTGCCCTCTGCGATCCAGAGCCCCGCGCTGGATGCTTCTTTCCCAAGGCCAGGGAAGGGAGGCTGCAGGGGCTCGGCAGGCAGAGGCAGTCCAGGCTGGCCCATCTGCTGGGACAATGCTTGAGCAGAGGAGCAGCAGGCAGCCGTGGGAGACGCTGACCCTCCTCTGAGGATCGGGCGTCACAGTGCCCTGCCTTTGGGGAGGGGGCTGGCGCGGGGCCTGGCGTAGAAGGAACCAAGTGGCAGCTCAGACGTGACCTGTCCCCATCTGCAGCTCAGCTCAGAAAGAGCAGTTAAGCCAAATGGGGGAGAGAGTGGGGCTTCCTGGAGGAGGTGCTCAGCTCCTGACGGTCGGAGGGCAGGCTGCTCTTTGCAGTCTGGGTTCTGGGGTGGGGGCAGGGCCTCCCCGTGGGCGGGCTGACACTCGTCAACCTCTGAGCCCCGGGTGCAGCTGAGAGTGGAGATGGCCTCGGCGCCTGGCCAGGACACTTCGGGAGGCTGACATCACACAGACTCACTCTGGCCACCTGTTGAGCAGACCCAAGAATAGCCTTTTTCAAGGAGCTGAGCCGCCTGTGTGGCCAGGCTGGAGGTGGGGGCGGCACAGGGGCTGGGACTGTGTTGCTGCCCAGCCTTCCTATCTGTTCCCTGGCCTGCGACTCCGCCTGGGAATTAAGCGGGATCCCACCCACTCTGAGCTCAGCCACAAGGGGGGCCTGCGCCCTGCCCACCTCAACAGGCCGCTTTCAGCCCCGCAGGGACCTGTTCTCCCAGCTTCACTCGGACTCGCTCCACGGCCTGACTGAGTGGACTCTGCTCCGGGGCTGGCCCGGCAGCTCCGGGACAGCCCGCTGCACAGGCAGGGGCTGAGCCAGCCCTGAGTGGCCAGCCCACCCCAGACACACCTCCAGCACACGTCCCCAGCCCTGGCTCCCAACCCCCTCAGGGCCTGTCTCCAAGCTGGAGGCAAAACTGAGGCTCCGCTGAGAGGTGGGCTGGGGGAGGGGTACGGGTCACAGAAGCACAGCCAGTTCCCAGGAGCCATCTCCCCACTCCGGCGGCTCGCGTCCACCAATTTCTGATTATGAATTTGTGGTTTCTGGAACTTGAAGAATGACTCTTCCTCCCTTCTCTCCCGCTTGCTCCTTCTCTCCCCCCAACCAGGTGAGCAGGGTAGCTCACTGGCCCCCCCACTACAAGAGGAGGGCCGCAGCTTGGGGCTACCTCAGACCTGACTCCAGCCCCCAGCCCCATGGGTGTTTTGATTAGTATACAACAAATATGACAGAAGTGAACCTTTAAAAACAGCTACGCTGAGCTGGGTGCAGAGACACATAGCTGTAATCCCACCATGTGGCGAGCCGAGGCAGAAGGGTAAAAGCCAAACTAGGCTACAGAGTGAGACTTCGTCTTATAAAAACAAAATTCACCTGTGCCTGATGATCTAGCTTCGTGGCCAGCCTCAGTGGGTGCTGCAGGCTTGGTCACTGCCTCTAACTCATGATGCCAGTGACACTGACAAAAGAGTGAGGCCACAGTCCATGAGGCTTGTATACTGGTGGCCCAGAAGGGGAAGAGGTTACCCAGCACAGTGGCCACTTCTCCACCTGGGACAGTCGGAAATGAGGCTGTGGGCGCCAAGGGAAAGCATCCTGTCAGCAGCAGCTCCGGCCTAGCTCCCCACCCAGAGACCCTGGGAAGATGGGTGGGCAAGGGCCAGCAGAGAGAGGTCATCTGGGTCTCAGCCCCTGTCTCCTGGGGGGCAGGGGCTTCTTGGGGAGGAGTCCCTTCTCCTGCTGTGAGAAGACCTGGCAAATGCCTGAGGGCTGGGCTGCCTGACCGCCCTCTGACCGGCCTGAGTAGCGACATCCGCTCCCACGCGCTATTTGGACCTGACCTTCTTGGATACAGCCCCACTGTCCCTCCCAGACGCCCGAAGCTGGTTCTCCAGCCTCTGCCTCCTTCCTGAGCGCCGGCGAGCCATATTGACCGTTCGGACTGTGCATTGACTAGCTGAAAGGCGAAACCCGAAATAGCCCCTGTTGCTGGTAAACAGGATTTTTAATCGTTTAGGCAGCTAATCTCTGGTGTCAGTAGCCTCTCAGGAAGTGTGGGGGGTGCGTATCTGTCCGCACCAGCAAGGACAGTCTTAGGACGGGCAAGCCTGGGTGGGCAGGAGAGGACAGGAAAGTGGTATCGCCCACCATTCTGCACTGGCCACAGGAGCCTGCAGGAAGTCCAGTGCCTTGGCCAGGGTGCCCCAGGCTTGCTTCTGGCCCTGCCACTCTTTTCCTATGACTCCTTGAGCACATTGCTCAGCCCCACCGTGCCTCAGTGTCCTCATCTGAAAAGTTAAGTAACCTGACCACACACCTGGTCAGACTCTGCTCAGACTGCAGCTCAGGGCTGTATCCACAGGGGGCGCCATGCCTGAAAGCTGACAGCCAACACCCTCACCAGACTGAAAACAGGCAATTTTGTTTCTCAAGGTGAAGGGGAGGGTCCTGAGACCACAGCCTCCCGGGAGCAGGTCGGTGTTGGTGCTGTGCTTCGGGCAGACCTTCCAGCACCAGCGCAGGGCTGCACTGAGAAGCCTGAGGTTTCCTCAGCTGTGAGAGCAGCTGCAGAACACATTCATTCTGCATGTCCAGTGTGGCTCCGAGGGGGGCCCAGGCTCAGGACTACGAGGGAGGGGAGGCCATGGCCAGGGCAGCACGTGACCCTGGGGCCAGCACGAGAGCTGTCATGTGTTACAAGGGTCCCCGAAGCTTAGGAGACAGAGGGGAGAGGGGGCAGAGCCCCAGGGAGGACTATGTGGCCTGCGCAGGAGGTGGAGAGGCCGGCCCACAAGGAGAGCCCTCACTGCACTCCTGACCTGCCCCACCGCTCTCACTGAAGCCACTGAGGCCTGGGGCAGGAAGCACAGCCTTCCCAGGCGACTCTCATTTCAGACTCTGAAATGAGCACAGAAAACTCCAGACCCTGGGGCTCCCCAGTGTGCGGGGAACATGGGGAGAGCTCAAGCACCCCAAACTCATTAGGTCCCGGCTGACATTTCTCCAGAAATAATTAATTTTGATAACACAAAGGGCATTTCCCGGCGGCCAAGGTCATCGCAGGCCTGGCTGCAGCCTCTGTCAGCAGCGGTCTCCCATTCAGCCCGGCTGCTTTGACAAATGTGGGTTTTAGAGACTTGGCTGCATAATTGAAGGAATGAAGAGGGAGCTAAAGCTGCTTTTCTTGCAGAAATACCTACTGGTGCCACGTCAGCTGCAAGCTGGCCTGGCTGGGGATGGGCTGGCTGAGAGGCTCGGGGACGAGCTTACAAGTTGCCTGGCTCCAAATTCCAGAGACCTCGCAGGAGCAGAGGCCACGGGCCTCTCAAGGTCACCTTGAGGGCTGCTCACAGATCCCTCTCTTAGAGCTCAAGCTTCCCTGAGGCCCCAGCGCAAGCACAGTTGGGAGCCGGTGGTGTGTGAGCCGTGGCCGGGAGCAGCAGTGCCGAGCTCCGCGGCAGATGGGACAGCACCAGGGCCGCCTCAGAAGCTCTTGACTGAGATGCTGCCTGGTCGCACCTGGGCTGGGCACATAACAAAGAGCATGTCGGCTGTACAGGCTGGAGTCTGGGTCAGGTGCGGCGGAGCACGCTGCTCCTGGACCGCTTCTCACAGAGACACATCAGATGGGAGGAGGGCTCCCCCTGCATGACCTCGTCCTAACCAACTACATCTGCAGAGATCTTGTTTCCAGCCTGAGACCCTGTGGGCTAGGACTTCACCATACAAGTCCAAGGAGCCACCATGTAGCCCTCGGCACTAGGATAGATGTGTTGCTGTCACAGGCAAGTTCATTACCCCGAAAAGCTGGACCCCAGATATCCATCACAGCTGGACCCAGAATGCCAACCTCAGAAATAAGCAAGATGTCATCCCACAGATGAGCAGCACCTTCAGAGAGTATGATATTATACAGCAATAAAAATAAATTAATACTAAATCAGAAGTGCTCATCTATAATGCCAGCACTCAGGAGGCTGAGGCAGAAGCATGAGTTCAAGGCCAGCCTGAGCAACAAAATGAGTTCAAGGCTTGTCTGAAACTCATAGCAAGACCCTGTTTCAAAAAAAAAGATCCAGTTTAGCCTTAAATGCACATTACAAAGTGAAAGAAGCCAAGGGCCAAGGGTGTAGATCAGTGGTGCTGTGCCTTCCTGGAAAGTGCAAGGTCCTGAGTTCAATTCCCAGTACCGGAAAAAGAGAGAGGGGAGAGAAGGAAGCCTATCTGAAGGACGGCCTCTACGGCATTCAGAGAAAAGCAAAACCAGAGACAGTTTAAAAAGCTCAGTGCTGGCCAGATGTCAGAAGGGAGAGGAGGCAAGCGGAGCAGAGAGGACTCGTGGGGCAGTGAGAATGTCTCACGTAACACCCATTCACTACTCGCATGTCCAAACCTACAGAACGTGCGCGGGAGAGACCCGAAGGCGAAGCCTGTGCTCAGTCAACAGTAGTGTGGGGGTGGGGTTCAGGGACTGTCACATGCGGGCCCCCTGTCGGGATGCTGACTGCAGGGAGCTGTGTGTGGGGTGGGCAGGAGGTGCACGGGAAGTCCTCTACATTCTGCACAATTTTCTGTAAAATTAATACTACTATTTTAAAATCTATTCTTTATTTAAAGTTCACTGGAAACATAAAGGAACCCTCTGTATTGTCACTGCAGCTTTTCCAAACATCAAAAGTTCTGCTACATACACCTGTTCTTGCACCGTCTTCCTAACTCCATGGCCTGCATCTGCTGTCCCAGCACACCCTTGGGCACTCAGCTGTGAGGGGTGGACCCAGAGGAGTCCCTGTAGGGACAACTGGTGTCCCTGATGCTCCCCACACCCCGCTCAGCCACACCTTAACGGGAGTGAAAAGGTGTCTGAAAGCCTGGTTTTCCACTTGCAGCATCATCCGGCTGAACTGGAAGTGTTCCCTCCATTGGAAGCAACATCCACAGTGACAACGGTCGTCCCCAGGGGAGAGCAGACAGGGCAGAGGTCAGAGGCCCAGGTGATCCACTTGGGTGGTGTTGATGTGAATCAAGCTTCTGGCCCCTGCCTGGCTTGCCGGAGCTTTCTCATGGTGGGACAGGTGGGAAGGCAGAGTGGCAGGTGTGTGGCCTCTCCTAGAAGCCACCCAGACCCCCACCCACCTCCTGGCTGACATGACCCCCAAGGTCACTGCAGGGATGAGCACTGTCCCCAAAGTCCTTGTCCACTGCCACAGCTAGCATTTCTGGAGGGAAGGCTGGGGACATGGGACACTTACTCAAAGGACACAGGACCCGTCTGCTTCCTTGGGTGGTTCTTCAGCAGCACTAGGCCTCAGAGATCCCTTCGGCGCACACACAGACACAGACACGCACACACAGACACAGACACGCACACGCAGACACACACACACGCACACACACACACACACACAGAAAATGAGGGCCATCCCGCCCTGCTGAGGGGCCGGCCACCTGCCTGAGCTGGCCCTGCCCTGCCTGCCACTTCTATAGTGTCTCCAGTGAGAAGCTGCCAGGGTGACACGAAGCAAAGAGCATCTTATTCTGAACAGACACCTCCCTGTCCTGTCCCAGCGTGGTTCTGGTTGGAAGTTGCCAGATGGAAACTTCATTTTTACCCAACATTTCCTGCCCAGTTCAGTGTGTAATTGGCTAACTCTTCCCCTTGGCAATTGAGCAGGAAGCACTATATCTTATAAAAAGGATAAATCTAAGTAAAGCCCAGGGAGCAAGAAGACTGCAAACCACTCAGTCCTCTGCATCTTAAAGAAAACCGTCTTCTCTCCACACTGAGAAGCCACATTAGGCCTGGCCAGCACCCCTCCCCTGGAGAGAAGCCGCTGTCACTTCCGGCTGTCCCTGCTCCAGTGGGCGAGGCTGTCCGCAACCGGGTTCTCACAGCTCCAGGCAAGACCTTCCCGACACGCAGGGAAGACGTTGGTCCTCGTCTTTGGAACGTCTGAGTGTGATGCGAACTGGAAGACAGGATGTGGTCAGTCTGGACGCACTCGCAGGTCACAGCCCGGAGGAGCGCTATTGGTGCTGGGGACAGGTGAGAGCCCTGGGGAATGGAAGTGGCACAGGCGAGGCCTGCGCGAAGGCCACACCCAGACCCTCCTGCTGTCTGGGAGGGGCAGATACCAATTCGTAAAAACACTTAAAAATAATTTCTAAGATACCTTTTACATGAGCACGCTAAATCTAAATGTTTACAGAATGATCTACTGCCTGACCAGCAGCCTCTTTGCTTGGCTTATATTTTTATTAAGGATATTGGTCCCATTATAGGAAATCGATGGAAATCCACAGGAGCTAAAAGTAAATGTTAGTGACTCGGTTTCTCAAAACAATACAAAAATTTCCCCCACTCATGTTTTTAAGTGAAACAATATCACTCTGGATGACTCGAAATCCATCCGCGGCAGCCTGAGCAGTGGGACCCGTGGGCAGAGGGCGCAGGGGCAGGACGTCCTCACCTATCCAGGCCCCGACCCAACCTGCTCTCTGCATCGCTCCAGACAGCGTCACCTTGCCCCTTGCCGCCAGGGCTGAGATCAGCAGAGGCCGTGTGACCGCTCTGGACTGGGACAGAAGTGGCGAGAGAGACAGTGCACCACCGGAGCCGCCCGCAGTGGCCCATGCCGCCAGCCGCATGCAGGGTTGCCCCCTCCCCAGGCGAGGAGACAACTGAGTAGTCCAACACTGCCTCCTGGGGAGACTGAGGCTGGGGTCTGTGTGCACGTGACCTCTCTGCCTCCAAAACCGATGCGTTCACAACAAGGCACTAAGCGCAGGGATGCAGGGGAGTCTGGAGGTTCATGTGGTCCCCACCATGGCGCTTCACAAGGTCCCCTCAACAAGGTCTGCACCCCAGGCTGCACTACGGGGTCCCTGTAACTGAACCGGGCAGAGGCGTCCTCCCTGAGGACCTTAGTGGGCCCACGGCCCACACGGGACCCTCCAGCCCATCTTGCCCTACGCATTTACCAGCTGAGCCCTTGCTCCTTCCACTGGCTGGCACAGGGCTCCCTCCTCCTCCACCTGCTCCTTTGGCCTGGGGTTCTCAGCTGTCTCCTCCCAGGGAACCTTCCCTGGCCCACTGCGCCTGTGATTGACAAGTTAGCTGGGCAGGGCGCAGGAGGATCTGCGCAGTGAAGCTAATGCCAAACGTGCCCTGCTACCACCCCAGGCTGAGCTCTCTGTGTGCATTCATCCAAGGACCCAAGGAATACCTGGCCTGATGGCACACACCTACAGTTCCAGCTACTCAGGAGCCTGAGGCAGGAGTATTGCAATTTCATGTCTAGCCTGGCCAGCCTAAAGTGACTCTGTCTCAAAACTGGCCTACATTCAGTCAGTACTGGAGTACTGACCTCACATGCGTGAGGCCCTGGGCTCATCCGCCAGTATCCTCCCTGCAGAAGAATATGTTAACATTTTGTGTTAAGCTTTTAAAGCAAAAATCTCAACTAGGGTACCTTGAGTTTGGGATGCCTTCGGATACTACAACAAAATTATGATCCATGAAAGAAAGGATTGATCACTTGAACTTCCCTAAAATGCATGTATTCCACCCTACAACAGATGCTGCTAAAAGGACAGGTCGAAGACTGGAAGGAATATCTACAAAACAGACACATGATAAAGGACTATTATCCAATATATACAGAGAACAACTAAAACTTAAGAAGAAATCAAATAACCCAATTTTAAAATAGGTAAAAGACCTGAAGAGATGCATCACCAAAGAAGCCTGCACAGATGGCAGACGAGCGTATTAAGGTGTTCTCTACATCACAAGTCACCAGGGAGGCGCACAGTGAACAGTGAGATACCCCAGCGCCAACAGCACCCGGTGACCGGGAGGACCCAGGACAGTGGACATCTGCCTCGAGGCTGATGGGGAAGCAAAATGGCACCACCACGCTGGGGACAGTTTGGCAGCTTATGAAACTAAACATGTTCCTCCTATAACCACTGAATAAACACTCCAAAGGCGCTGAAAGTCCATACCACACAGAAACCCCACATGGAGATCTCCGGGGTGCTCATGTCCCTAATGCCCGCAGGCTGTAGCCACGATGTTCCCCAGCGGGGAACAATAAACTGGTACATTCAGTCAGTGAGATATCAATCAGCTACAATTGCCAAGTGAAAGAGGCCAACTTGAAAAGTCTGTGGACAGCAGACTCCAACTCTGTGGCACTGTAGAAAAAGCTGAGCTAAGGAGACAGTGAGAACAGCAGTGGTGCCAGGGTTTGGGAGAGGGATGAGGACTGAGGGGCAGGGGAGACTCAGGTTGGAGACATCGCTGCACATCCTCGGCGCCGCAGACAGGGCAGCACCAGGAGGGAACCCGAGGGAGACAGGCTGTGTGAATGGTGACGATGAACCCAGGTCAGTCCACTGTAAAGTATGGCAACTTCCTGCACACTCAGAATTTCTGTGAACTGCAACGGCTCAAAAATGCAAAGATTACTAATTTTAAAAGGTAGCAAGGGCCAGGGATATAGCTCAGTGGTGCCTTTTCTGCCTGGCAAGCCCAAGATCATGAGTTCAATTTCTAGTACCAAAAAAGGGCAGAAAAGTAAATTACTCTAGCAGTAGCTTCTGTATTCCTTTTTGTATTGAAAATACTGTGTATACTTGAGACGACCACATGTACACCAAGTCGGGAAGTCAGAAAATCATAGCTTTAATAAAACAACTTAAATGTACCAGGAAAAAAGGCAGTAATACCTTTGAGACCCAATATCATCTATCAATAGCCAAGAAAATCCAGTTTCTGCCCTGGTCCAAGTGCTTCCTGCCAGGGAGTCAGCGGAGACCTTGCCAGGGGCTCACCTCGTCCTCTAAAGACTTCACCCGTGTGCGTGGGCACTTGGGGCCAGGCACTCCAGAGGCCAAGCTCAGGGCCTGCAAGCTGAAAACCCCAGGGTCCTTGGTCTCTGCTTCTAACCCACTCTCTCCCAAGAGGGGCTCCAGGGGCACCAAAGCTCCAGTGGCACCAAGAAGACCTCCAACCCTGACAGGTCTCTAGGCAAATCCTGAGCCTCTTGGGACCCTCTGGAAGAGAGGAGCTAGGACCACTCCCCGCCCCCTTTCTCCAAGCCTCAGAGATGATGGGGAGCTTCTTAGAACTTCTGAGCACTCGACCACAGCCTGGTGACTCTTGGGAACCCCCATCACTTCACCAAGGAGCAGGGAGGTGAGCAACAGTGCACATTCTGGACCTACAGCACGGGTTCCGGAACCAGGCTGTGAGACCCAGGCGGGGAACCTGCACGTGCGCACCCGACCTCTCCTCCGTGGGGCCGAGTCTCCTGTCCCTGGGGACTCTGCCCAACATCAAGAGTAAAGAAGAATCTCCCAGCAGACCCTGCACCTCTGGGTCTGGTGAAGTGTGGCTTCGAGAGCTCCGAGACACATGCTCCGAGAGCCCCATCCGAGCCTGTGGCTCAGATCTGGCCTCCAGGGCGGAGGCAGTGAGCCAGCCCTCCAAGCTGGGCACACAGTGAAGTGCAGCTGTCCACACTGCGTAGACCAAAGGGACTGGCAGCGGCTGGTGGCCTAGTGTGAGTGCTTCACCCACTCCCGTGAGGGGCTCCCGCCCCGGGGTCCAGTGTGGCAGCCTCCTCCTCCGGAGTGATCTTGCCCCATGCTCTGCTGCTGTCCCTGTTTGAGCCTCAGCTGGCATTGGGCTTGTCATGCCAC
>PVIR01020779.1:0-30206 GCA_004026965.1 Petromus typicus | reverse complement strand
AAAAAAAAAAAAAAAAGACTTTGGACCTGAAAATTAGGAACGTTCCCTGAGGTGCAGAGTTGGGGTCAGCAGGGAATAAATAACTGCTTTTTTGTAATTTTGAAAGGTCTTGGTTGAAGAGGTCAGCAGAGTAATTTAGGAGAAGATAATTTATGTTTTATAAGGAATGAAAATGTGCCTTGACAGTGTTAGTATCTGAATGATGTACTTCCTTTCATTTGCCATTGACCATTACTGGAATTATGCAGAGCTTTAGGAGACTAGATGTAAAGTGTTTTGAACTTGCTGTGAAATACTCTGAATAATATATGTAAGATGTACTGTAGTATTGGATACAACAATTGAAATTTTATCTTTTACAGATAAACTCTCTACTTTCAGGCTATAGAATAGTTATTTTACTCCTTATCCTTAGGAATCATAAGGAAGAAAAGACTTCAAACCACTTTATTCTTTACCATCACCGCAAAAATATTCTCTTTTTAGCCTAATTACTAGAAAGAAATCCATAGACTATGTTGTACAAATTGTTTTATGAAGTAGTTTGATAAGAGAATTGCTCTCTGAATTTGTGATCATTAAGCACTTAGAAATAGCTTAACTTATCATTATACCAAGTTTTCCTAACTAGATTACCTAGAAGTCCTGATGGTTTGTATCTTCTTTAGGCAAAATTATAAGTAGGTTGAGATTTTCTCTGTATCTTCCTCCCATTTCTACCAGCTACTTCATTTGTGCCTTTTTTTTTTTGAGACATGGTCTCACTTTTCTTGTCGTTCAGGCTGGCTCTGAGCTCACTGTGCAGCCCAGGCTGGCCTCAGACTCACTGCAATCCTCCTGCCTCTGCCTCCTGAGTGCTGGGATTACAGGCATGAGCCATCACGCCCGGCATTGTGGTGTGTGGTACTGATTGCTGGTGGGCATGAGTCACTATGCCTGGCATGGTATGTGGTTATGAGGGGATCAAACTCAGGCCCTTGCGCTTGCAAAGCAAGTAGCAGAACCACTGAATTAAATTCCCAACCCCGTTGGTGCTTTTTTCACCCCCAACAGCCTAGATAATTGTGTATTCTCCCATTCAAAACCTGATTTTAAGTAAGGTTTAATTATATTTGTACAAACTACAAGGCTCAGGCTCTAAGTAGTAGAACTCTGAGACATTTCAGTTTTACATGAGATCAAATACAGAATAGTGTAAAAAGTACCCTAAACTAATTAGGTAGTCCTGTGCTCATATTCCTGATCTTCATGTAGTTTTCCCAAATAAATGCAAAAGTTGACTACTTATAGACCAAAAGCTGTTTTCTTCATCTTTTCACTCTTTGCACTTTTACATTTAGTGAGACTCCCTCACCAAAAAATAAAAAAATGTATGTATGGAGTGGAGTATGATCACAAATGGCCATTTCAAGAGTAGATGATTTAATTGATTCTACCCCAGTTTATGACAAAATTCTCATATTAGAATAGTGAACTAAACACAAAATTAAATAAGTTAAACAGACATAGCTTTTTGATATTAGAAGTAAACAAGAGAAATGTCTGTAAATTATTGCATAGTTTGTTCATTTCTGCCTGGACCAGCTGGATTATAAGATTCAGTGGATTTGCTACTAAACTAAAAACCTCATTAAATTAAAATTGTAACTTATATAGAAGTCTGTTTTATTAAAAAAAAAAAAAACAAAAAAAACCCCTTTTGTAATTTTTCAAGAGAATTTTAGCTTTTAAGCTGGGTGTGGTGGCATATACCTGAGAGGCTAAGACAGGAGAATCAGTGAAGTTGAGGCCAGCTTATACTACACCACGAGAAGGGGTTACTTTAGCTTTTTAAAATTCATTTTCATTTTCCATCCATATTTTCAGAAATAAAAGTCATATAATACTTCATGTCATCCTTTCTGGAATTTGCATTTTTGATTGGCACAGTTTATACCTAAAATTTTATATTGGAATACCCTACACACACTTGGGATTTTTGGCCATTAAAATTAGTTTGAACTGCATTTTAGTAATAACACAGAGATAAATCTATACTGGTGCTATATTTCTGCAGGATTCTTTCCTGATGCTGTTCCTCTGGCGTCCTTGAGAGAGAGGTCAGCATTTATCATTCCATATTTGTAGATGATTAAAAAAACCAAAAAAACTTAATTTGGGTCATGTAGGAATTAATTGGCAAAAGAAGAAATAGTAAGCATTTTCAGACACACAGTAACAAGCAAATGACTTTAGATGGTATAGATTCTAGCTGTGATATTTAAGTGGAAAGTGAAGATGGAATACATAGGTGAAATAGGAAACTAAAGCAGATGTTTAATATTGCCAGTCTCAGAGTATGTAATTTAATGTTGGTAGTACAGGCAAGGGTGCTTGAAATTTGTGGTGAGTTTGTTAGCTAAATCTGAGACTGAAAATTACTGAAATCTAAGAAAAATGCTAAGAGGAGAATTAGAATGTTCCAGTTAGCAAACCCACAGGGAACCAACTTCTATTTTGAAGAGACTTATCATCAGTGATAGCAAGTAGGAGTTGACAGTTGAAATCATTAGGAGAAATACAAGGGTCAATACTCTCTCATGTGACAGAGATTTAAATTGTTTTGACATCAGTAAGTGTCCTGGATAAACATGACAGTGAAATCTTCTCCCAAGTGAAGCTTTACTTTTTGTCCCTTTCTGCGTCACTATATAGTAAATGCTAGAAAGGAAAGTTTTTATGAGTATCATTGTCCTTTTAAGAAAATGATTATAGAGCTCATTTTATTAATGAAGATAGAAAAGAGAGCAAAACTGCCTAGGATTTGCTTATGAAAATGATCTCTTTATTTTGGCTTTGCCATTTAATCTCTGTTGTATTAAATTTAATGTGTAACTGAACCAGTGGAAAAAAAATATTCAGAGAATATCATTATATGATTTCTCTAAACAGATATCCATGGTGATGAAAATGCTTATTTTGTTTTGTTTTTCAAAAACTCTTGGCTAGGACGTAGAATCATTCCTATAATAAATGTAGTGAGAGGGCTGGGAATTTAGCTCAATGGTTCCAGTGCCTGCCTCGGAAGTGCAAGGTTCCAAGTTCAATCCCTGGTAACAAAAATAGATAGGTAGGTAGGTAGACAGATAGATAGACAGACAGAAGATAGTACCAATAAATGTTTTTAAGTGAAATACATAAATTTTAGCTGGGCGTGATGACTCACGCCTATAATCCCAGCACTTGGGAGGCAGAGGCAGGAGGACTGCCACATCCCTGGCCTGGGATTCTTGCTTTTAATCAATTAGAAGTTTTTGAAAAAGTATCTCATTGCATTTATTTATTTTCATTTCTTTTAGTTTTTTGCTTTGTAGTTCAGGCTGACCCTGAACTTACTATGTAGCCCAGGCTAGCCGTGAACTCACAATTCTCCTGCCTCTGCCTCCCGAGTGTGGGATTACAGGCGTGAGCATGTGATTACACATTGTGTAATCACAATGCCTGGCATTGTGATATGTGGTACTGATAGCTGGTGGGTGTGAGTCAGTATGCCTGGCACTGTGATATGTGGTTACCAGGGATCAAACTCGCGACTTGTGCTTGCAAAGTAAATGCCAGAACCACTGAGCTAAATCCCTGGCCCAGTGCCCACTACTTTTAATAATTCAATATGTTTTCTTTTCCTTAGTTAAGTATCATTTTTACCAGTTAGCTTTATTTACCCCACTTATTATTGGAGTATGTATCCCTTTAGTGATAGAAAATATATCATCCTGCTTATGTATATCATGGTTGTATACCACATACTGTTTAAGCGGCCACAGCATTCTAAAACTGCATAACACCCCAGCAGGGGTTATTTATTCTTACTGTACCTTATCCCTTTTTTTTTTTTCCAGGATGATCAAGATGGTACATTTCTGAAATGGAGAGTGGAGAATTCATGGGGTGAAGACCATGGACACAAAGGTGAGCTTAAATTTAAAATACCCATTCTGGATGACTCAAATCTGCTCTACTCTGCCCTTCAGGGTGAAAAGCTAGTCTAATGTGAAGGTTTTTTAGTAATTGGTACTTGTGGCTTCACTATTCTACAGAAAAGTGTAAAGATCTGGTTTGCCCCATAGTTCCTGTGACCAGTGTGGCACTCCTGAACACCCTGGTTGACTCAAGAGCACTGTGTGTTTGCATTTATTCCAAACCTTGCTTACTCTGCTGGACCATTCTGTGACAGAACCTCTTGGCTGAGGAGAAGGCTGAGTACCCTCGGCCAGAATGCTTGCTATGTGGAGTTTGATGGTTTCATTGCGTGCATCAGTACTCTAGAAAAAACCCTTCTGAGTGGGAGCATGTGATTGTCATCATTAGTTAGAAGAGCATTTTTTGGGAGTTGTAAAGCCTAAAAAAAAGAACACTTCGTTTACCGTTTAGAACTCTAGTATCAAGTACTAAAAAACTGATAGAAGTCACAAGTAAATTATTTTAACTAGGCTAAACAAAATAACAGAAAGTGAATTGTAGAAAAATCAAGATTACAGATAGCAAAAAGAAGAAAATAAAAGTGTCTAACCATCTAGTTACCCAGTGATCACCACTAATAATTTGTAATTATTTATTTATTTAGTTAGTTAGTTAGTTAGTTTTTTGAGACAGGGTCTTGCTGTATAGTTCAGGCTGGCCCTGAACTCACTATGTAGCCCAGGCAAGCCTCAAACTCACAGCAATCCTCCTGCCTCTGCCTCCTGAGTGCTAGGATTACAGGCATGAGCCACCACACCCGGCACCACTAATAATTTAGAGTATATTTTTGAAAATTTTTGAAACAGTACTTTAAAGATTGTTTTTAATAGTAAATCAAAGCTTCTTAAAGGAGTTTTATACTTTCATTTTCAAGGTTTCACCATGTGCATTACATATTTTGTAGCCAGCTCTTTTCTAGAGTCTGTATTCCTTACTTTTAGCCAGTGAATTCTTATTAGGAAAAGCACATCTAAAGCTCAGTAGACTGAGACAGAAAGGAAACCAGAGAAGTAAGTTACCTAGACATGAGGAACCAGACTTCATGTATCTCACTCAGGAATCAGCCAGACAATTTCTTTAAAAAGAAAAAATAAAAGGAAGTAGAGATGTTAGCAACTCTTTGTTATTGCATCCTTTATGTTTAGAATAGTAATTTTGCAGCCATTTCCCCCAGAGCCATGGAATTTCCAGGGGCAAAGGTGGAAGTTTGGAAGCAAGCAGATGGGGCTTCTGTTGTTCCTGTTTGAAAACTGTTGTCTTAAAAGAATATATTAACCTGAGTTTTGTACTAGATTGAGGAGCACAGCCTTGTATATGATGGTCAGAATCTAGAGGCCACTTAATCTGTCATTTCAAGTCTTTTCATCTCTGGATGAAAATGACCATTGCTTGTTTTTTCTTTTTTGAGACAGGGTCTCATTTTTTGTAGTCCAGACTGGCTCTGAGCCCAGCCTTGAACTCACAGCAATCCTCCTGCCTTTGCCTCCCCAGTGCTGGGATTACAGGCCTGAGCCACCACGCCACTGTGGTATGTGGTTCTGATTGCTGATGGGTGAGAGTCTTCATATCCAACATTGTTATATGTTGTTACTGGGGATTGAACCCAGGCCCTTGCACTTGCAAGTCTGGCGCCAGAACCACTGAGTTAAATCCCTGGCTCCAACCATTACTAATTTTGATAATGGTGTCTAGGAACTGCTATGAAACTCAGCAGCTATATAAACAAATTTCTCTTCAACATCAGATAGTTACATGTCTCCTTTCTGTGATTTCTGTAATTGTTATATGATTACAGGGGTCCTTAAAGTGTAGCATTTTTTAAAATGAAAATTTCATATAAGGTGAATTTCATTTTAAAGCAAATAAAAATTGGGATTAGATAAAGAAGGACTTACACCTCAATAAAGTTAGCAGAAAGACTGAAACAACTTACCATTTAGTTATAAGAATGGATGTTTTGGGCCAGAGATATAGCTCAGTGGTTCCGGCGCCTGTCTTGCAAGCGCAAGGACCCAGGTTCGATACCCGGTAACCACATAACAATACTGGGCATGGAGACTCACCCCAGCAGCAACCAGTACCACATACCACAGTGCCGGGCGTGGTGACTCACGCCTGTAATCCCAGCACTTGGGAGGCAGAGGCAGGAGGATTGCTGTGATGTGAATTTGAGGCTGAGCTCAGGGCCAGCCTGAACTATAAAGCGAGACCCTGTCTCAAAAAACCTAAGAAAAAAACAAAAAAGAATGGATGATTTTCTTAAATTGGAAAGATTTGATTATTTGTAGCAGAGATAAGACAGTGAGTTAAAATGGTTTTTTTCTTGCTTCAGATTAATCTGTCTCCTGTCTCGTCTTTGTTCTGATCTGGTGCCCTTGGTCACAGTTCTTAGGAAGTTGACATGTAGGAAAAGGACTGAAGTTAGGGTTTATTTAGAGGAGCCCAGTTCTATCAGTTTGCTTTTTATGATATTTTCCATCTGTGTTAATCCCTAGCTCTTAGACAATGATACCCGTTTAAGAGGAAATAAACACTTAGAAAATCAGGAAAATGCTCTTTTTGTATAGTTTGAATTAATTTTTTCTGACTCTAAACCTAAATACTTGCTTTCACTGAGAATTCACTACTTCTTTTTTCCTCATTCAGTTATTCCTTTTTATTCCTACTCAATAACTTACTTGTTCAATTGGTATTATGAGTTGTTACATTGAGAGAACTGAGGTCTTTATTTTTTTTACCTATAATTTTTCCCAAGTGAAATCTGCAGCTCTCTAGCAAGATTAAACTAACTTTTTTGTTGTTGTTCTCAAATAATTGAAATACCTGAGATTATACATAGCAAAACATTTCAGTAGAGAGCCAAAAGATAAGAAATTGAACTCAAAGGAATGGGAAAGGAATAGTTCATTCAAAGCCAAAATATACTCATATATTTCTTGGTAATGTTATTTCTGAGTTAATAAGGAAGAAAACATGATCTAATTTAAATGGCACACTTGGCTTGACCTTCAAAGAGTATCTAGTGTGTTATCTTGTTGGTGATATGCATGACCATCATCCTGGTGAACATTCACTGGTTTATATCATTATTAATCAGAAGAGCATAATCTTTAAACCAAACCACTGAATGCAAGTTCCCTAGACATTCAGTGGTTGAGCTCAAAGTTATATCCCAGACAGTCTGACACCAGAGCCATTTTTCTTAACCACCGAACTGCTTTCTTGTAATTTTTCTGTTCAGATTAGCCTCTACATCTCTGATTTCATTTTAGTAAAAATTTCAGACTTTCTCCTAAAAGGGAATTTGATGATGATTTCAATTAGAGAGACTTAAGCATGCTAGATATTAATCTTGAAAGAAATTTGTAACCTGGGCTGTAAAGTGAGCGGAACTGTATAGTAAGACCTTGTCTCAAAACAAGAACAAAAAAAGTGGCAAAAATGGTGCTTGAAACAGGAAATACTTTAAGGGGGTTAATGGCAAGGTGTCTTTTACTGTAATAAACTTTTAAATTTCAGTATACCAGGGAGTTAACTCAGTGGTTCCGGTGCCTGTCTTGCAAGCACAAGGACCGGGGTTCGATTCCGGTGACCACATAACAATACTGGGCATGGAGACTCACGCCCAGCAGCAACCAGTACCACATACCACAGTGCTGGGCGTGGTGGCTCACACTTGTAATCCCAGCACTCGGTGGGCAGAGGCAGAAGGATTGCTGTGATATGAGTTTGAGGCTGAGCTCAGGGCCAGCCTGAACCACAAAGTGAGACCCTGTCTCAAAAAAGAAAAAAAAAATACAGTATACTGTATTTTTTAATCAGTCATTGTATTTGGAAAAGCCAACATACCCTTTAATTGCCTCACCAGCTGAATTAATACCAGTTATTAATTTGGGAACAGTATGTCCAACGCTCAGCCCAAAACTTACCAGATTCTTCTTGTTATATTGTGGTACCGGGTGAGTTGTGCACAGACAAGTTAGTACTTAGTTCCTGATCATATATCTGGAAAGTTTTACATTTCTTTATCAGTAATTACATTTCTTTATAAGTTCATACAGTTTGTCTCTAGAGCCATCAAGTGAAATGATGTATGAAAACATTATCAGATGTGTACTGAGCTATTCATGACATACCATTACAGAGCATCTTGCTGTGTAAGAATTCAAAGTTTCAAGTGCAAGGGCCCGGGTTTGATCCCCAGTACCTTATACAACAGTGCCGGGTGTGGTAACTCACACCCACCAGCAATCAGTACCACGCACCACAGTGCTCAGGGCCTGCACTACAAAGAAGACCCTGTTGAAAGAAAGGAAGGAAGGAAGAAAGGAAGGAGGGAAGGAAGCAAGTAAGCAAGCAGGAAAGAAAGGCAGGCAGAAAAGAATAATTCAAAGTTTGATAATGTGTTTAAATGTTCTTACAGCTTCAGGCTGAAGTAAGCAAGATAGGAACATAGATGATTATATCTGTACTTAATGTGAAGAAATTGAAACTTACTGAGAAGTTTTGACTTACTCAGATTGTGAAAGATCACAGAATTGTAATTCAGACCTTATAGCTTCCTTAAAAATGTGTATGACTTACAGAACTATTTGAGGCTCACTTCTCATTGTATGCACTAAAAACAAATTTCTGAATACTTGAAAAAGAGCAAGATACAGTTTTGTTAAGTGAAGAGTTTTCATGTTTCTCAAGGCTTGGAGAAAGTGCTAATACCATCAAATGTGGCTATGTAAGTTCTCTCAAAAAGACTGTTCACTTTCCATCTTATTGACCAAATTGCCTTAGGCTGAAAAATAGCACATGCGAGTAGATGTTGCATCCTGGCTGTTCCATTGTTGGCTATGTAACATTGGTAGAGGTATTTAAGTTATCTGAGCCTCACCTTTCTCATCAATAAAATAGAATGATAATTGTATCTACCTCAAAAGATAATATGTATGCTTCTCCTTATTTAAAGCTTAATAGGCCTTCTGTAAGCCAGAGGATATAATCTTGTCAAAGTGTAACTATAAACTCAGAATTTTAAACATCAGGCAGGCACGCCCAGAAGATCTACAGAGTGCTGAATGATCCAGGGAAAGATATTCTTTACATGATCACATGATCACACTTGTTGCCAGGACCCTCTTTCCACACACACTCAAACCTTTATAAAAACTCCTGTCTCTCATTCTGGTGGCTCAGTTCCTATCTTGAGAACTTCACCCACAGTCCCTTTGACAGTCTATTCTGGTCTGAATAAACTCCTGTCTTTACTCGTAACGAGGAATGGAAGGATTCATCTACCTCTTGGAGTTGTAGCATGAACCCTGCCAGGCATATAAGAAATACTCAGAATATCAGTTCTCTGTTATTAACATTAGTTAGAGATTGATGGGAGCCAGAGAATAAGAACATCAGGCTCCTTCACCTTTCCCTCTAAAAGAGGGCTGCCTAACCTGCCTCATGGTTCCACTTTCAGATCTCTTTAAGAATTTAGACCCCAGTGTGACCATTGTACTACCTCTGCATTTGCTAGGTGGATATCCCATTGTGTGGGCTTAGTTTCATGATAGAAAGTAAATAGACCAGGTGAATAGACCAGGTAAATAGAGGAAAAAGCATTAGCAATAGCATCAGCTCACATTTATTGATGGGATGCAGGGAACCGTGCACAGAGTCTAGTGGAAGGAATGTCTCTGACCCTCTGAGGAATTTATACTTAACCACCCACGACGTCGGAAGGGGATTTGAAGAGGGCTGTGATGTGAGGAAAGTGGCATTCATGATGTGCTCCTCAGACTGTAAGATGTATGATAAATAGACCGAGAAAAGCAGAGAAAGGGGTTATTTTTCTCTGGCAAGACAAATGAGAGGGAGAAAAAGAACTGGAGGGTGTCCCCCTCAGCACAGAGGCAGGGGGAAGATATTGAAGCTGAGATTAATGGAATGGGTGAGGAGGGAACACCTCAGAAGCCAATGGACTGTGCAGTGTCAGGGGGAATGTGGTTGTAAGTAGAGGTACAGCAGAGCAGACAGCACAGGAGTCAAAGGAAAGGCTTTGGGGTTGGATTTGAAGGTGGTTTGCAAGCTTTTAAGAGAGCTGAGGTACAAGTCACATCTGCAGCATTTTAGTACTCGATTTCTTAAAATGATACATAGAGCAGGGCAGGAGATACCAAAGCTGGGATGCTTGAGGCTATACATCCCGATCCATCTACGTGAAGCAAACACAACAGTAAGTGATGTGGGCGAGGAACTTCAGGGAGCTGGTAGGTCTGCAAGGTCTTCTCAGGGGTTCTTTAAGGGCAAGTCAGCTTGAAGTGATGGATGACTTCCTGTTAGGGTTATGGCAGTTTTTGGAAAACAGTGAGGGAAGAGCAGCAAGGGAGATGATAGCTGGGAAGGGCAGCCTTTGGCATTTGGAGCCTGCTTTGGACAGGTCAGAGGGCTGGAGCCAACAGGAGGCTTTACCATCCATGGAGCTTTGAGGAATGACCACAGAGCAGGCTGTGCCTGAAACAAACAGGACTACTGATAGTTTAGGGGTCAGAGGGAAGTCATTGAGTTTCATCTTAGGACGTCAGACCCTTGGATGACATCTGCATTTGTCCTTTCCTCTCTCAATCCTACATCCTGCAGGAGTCTGGTGTGTACCCAGGCTTGCCTGGCTCATGTGTATGGTCCAAGGAAAGGAGACACCAAGGAAAGGAGACCCTGAAGTGAACAAGCATCTGGGCACTTCCTCAGGACTTGTGCACTTAGGCTGGCAGAACTTTGCTGTGGTTTGATGGGTTAAAAAAAGTACAAGCCACTAACCCAAACAGCCCCTTTTCCAAACTTCTATGTTTTCCACTCCACATTTTCCCTGGTGCCTTTACCAGGGAAACAGTATCGTCTGTAGCCTTTGTTTCTGAAAGAGGCCACCATTAATATCCTGTTCTATGAGTATCTCTTCTTTTATCAGCAAAAAGTTCACAAACATAAATGCATCCTCACCCCAGAGCCAGACTTCTATGTTTACTCTGGAGAAAGAAGCAGCCTCTTCTCAGATCTCTGTCCAAATGGCAGTCATAATTGCAAGTGGTTGTTTTGATTCCCTTCCTCTGGCTTTTTTAAAATACCCCACCAGCCCATCTTGTTCGTCCTTCTAAATACATATACATAGAACACAAGCTACCTCTGGTTTAAAGAGACCAAACACCTCACAAAGAGACTTACAGGCCCTGGGTTCCTAAGTCTTTCTGTGTGGGATTTGCAAACGGTGTTGGTTCCTAACAGCTAGGAGCCCAAGCTAGATTAAACGCTGTTACCTGTTCCTGACACTAGAGCTCCCTGCCAGAGTCCTTTAGTAATTACTGAGAGCCCTATGGGAGGAAGCTGAGCCTGTGGAAGAGCCTCAGAAGCCAAGACCTGTATTGATATGGGCTTTGCTTACTCCTGTGACTTTAGACAGCTAGCACCAACCCCGCTTGCCTTGGAGTGTTAGGAGGATTAAAATCCAAACGTGAGTAATGCACGTGGCATTGCATTTTAAAGTGTAAGCTCCCCAAGGAGTATTTTTTCTGTTTTGAGGCTGTGTTTTTGTTTTGTTCTTTTTTTTTTTTTAATGTTTTTGGTTTTATTTTTATGTTTCTTGTACTTATGATTTTGGGGTTTTGTTTTGTTTTGTTTTGTTGTTTTGGGTTTTTTTTTTTTTTTTTTTTGAGACAGGGTCTTGCTTTGTAGTTCAGGCTGGCCCTGAGCTCACTATGTATTCCAGGTGAGTGTCAAAGTAACAACAGTCTTCCTGTCTTTGCCTCCTAAGTGCTGGGATTACAAGTGTAAACCACTATGCCTGGCATTGTGACATATTGTTACCAGGGATCAAACTCAGGACCTTGCACTTGCCAGGCAGACTCCGGAACCACTGAGCTCAATCCTAATTCCTATAGTTTTTGTTTTTGTTCTCTTTTTTTGAGACAAGGTCGCTTTTGTAGTTCATGCAGTCCCTGCACTCAGCCTTGAACTAACAGCAGTCCTCCTGCCTCTGCCTCCCAAGTGCTGGGATTATAGGCGTGAGCAACCACACCTGGCCCTGTGGTATGTGGTGCTGACTGCTGGTAGGCGTGAGTCACCATGTCTGGCATTGTTGTATATGGTTACTGGGGACAGAACCTGGGTCCTTGCACTTGCAAGGCAGGCACTGGAACCACTGAGCTAAATCCCCGGCCCTATAGTTTTTATTTTTATAGTAAATTCTTTTAATAGAAAATGAAACTTGGTTGGTATAAAGTCAAAATACAAAAATGTTACATTGAGAGGAATCTTATTTCCATTTCCATCTCTTTCTGTTCCACCCACCCAGCCCCTTCCAGGTTACCATTTCCATTAGTTTCTGGTGTGTCTTCTTTTGTGTGCAGAAAAGAAGCATGTAATGCTTTGTAATACAAATGTATGTGATGTATTTTTTATAAAATATGTCAAGTTCACATATGGAAATTTCATCGAAGGGTGTAAATAAAATTTGGATAAGGTTTATCTTGAGTGGTATATGGTAGACAATTTTTAATTTTATATTTGTCTTCTGTCCTTTCTCTTCCTCTTCTTACATTTTTTTTGTAATGAGTTTGAGTTAATTTGGGTAATTTTTGAGGAGTTAAGAAACAACATAAGTTGGGAGTGGTGGCACCTATTTGTATTCTCAACACTTAGGGAGGCTAAGATGGGAGGATTACGAATTGGAACCCAGCCTGGGCAGCTTAGTGACTTAACAAGACTCTGTTTTAAAAAACAGACTGAGAGTATAGTTCAGGGAAGAGGCCCTGGATTCAGTGCCCAGTACCATTTTTTAAAAAAAGAAAGAAAGAAAGGGAAGGAGAAAGAAACACATTTCAGAAATTTTGGAGGAGAACTATCAGTTCTCCATGGCATAGAACTATCAGTTTATTGTTGCTTTTAATGTACACCTGTATTTGTAACAGATTTATATACAATATACCATTTTTATTTACTTTTATCACGTAAATACTTTTTCATGAGCTGGAGTGTAGCTCAGTGGTAGAGCCTGCCTAGCAAGTGTACTAGCCTGGTTCTGTCACCAACACCAACAAAAAAGGAAAAAACCTTTCTCACTGCTATAGTCTTTGCAACTCTGTCTTAAATGACTAATGCCCTGTGAAGTGGTTTCTCACATTTGATTAGCAAGTCTGGACTTTAGACAGGTGGCGGAGAGGTGCTGCTTTCTCTCAGGGCGCGTGTCTTCACCCTGGAGTTAGAGCCAGCAGGTGAAAGATTGGCGGTGACTTAATGAGGCCTGCCAGTCAGGCTTCCTCAGGTTCGTGCTGTTAGATGGATCCACCAGAGCAGAACAAATCACTCGGTTTTGTCAAGCATTTTTAAATAGTAATTAACCACAAATAGTTTGTTAGTGAGGTGAAATACTTCACAGGATAAAGACAACAAAAAATTTAAAATATTTCTAATTTATGCATGATGAGAGGTTTAAATGATTTCAGAAAACTGGCCATCGGGGAGCTCTTCTGAGTGACTCACCTCACAGGCTACAGCTTCTTCCACAGACAGTTTTCCTTTTACAGTCAGATCCTACTCTTTAGTTTACAAAATACAGGAACATCAACAGCTTCTTTGAGGGATCATTAACTTATTTTACTTCTTTTTCATAGCATGTAAATAAACCACTAAGGTTTAAAGTCTCACAGTCCAAACTTCCATACAGAGTGAGAAACCACCTCACAGAACATTAAGTCTCTAAGATGAGGTCCCAAAGACTGTGTAGCAGCATCAAAAAGTGGTTCTTTGTTGCTTGGTTTCTGTTTGGTTTGGTGTGCAATGTTAGGAATTAGGTTCAGATCCTCAGCTTTCTAAGTACCCTGCCTGAGTTATACTCCAGTCCTAAAGTTAAAATAAAATTTCTGTTCACCTTAGCTTCTGAAGGTGACTTTTTTTTTTTTTTTTTTTTTTTAAGGTCTTTTGAGATAGGGTCTTGCTTTGTAGTTCAGGCTGGCCCTGAGCTCAGCCTCAAACTCACATCACAGCAATCCTCCTGCCTCTGCCCCTCGAGTGCTGGGATTACAGGCGTGAGCCACCACGCCTGGCACTGTGGTATGTGGTACTGATTGCTGCTAGGTGTGAGTCTCCACACCCAGTACGGTATATGGTTACCAGGGATCGAACCTAGGTCCTTGTGCTTGCAAGACAGGCACCAGAACCACTGAGCTAACTCCCCTGCCCTGAAGGTGACATTTTTACTCAGCTGTTTTCCTAAATGCTAACTTGGGATCCCATTTTGCTTTCAGTACCTACCACTGGCCATAGTTCTCAGGGCTGAGAGCTGTATCCTTCTCAAATCAGAGTGGCCACTGGCACCTGCCTGAGCACCGGCTTCCTGGGTTTCAGACACTGATTCTAATCTCAGTCTAACTCCGAGACGAGCAGTGTCAACAGTGATAGCCACACTCTATTATCTACTCAGGGTACAATTACTTGACAACCTAGACTGCAAGGTTTTTGTGGGCACCCAAAGAACTCATATCCTGAAGAGAGACACTAATCAAGTCAGGTCCTTTTGGCAGGAACATTGAAAGGGTGGATTACAATTGATAGGAGTTTTAATTTGTGGGGACTTAATCTGATCTGCTTTTGGAACAAGATAGTGTAGATGTACTTGCTGTCCATTTTCCTTGGGCATTCTTTGAAGATTCATTTGATTGCATGGTGATAATATTGTTATAAGGACACAGAACTTTATTACATGAATCTGCCTCTGTCCTTTACCTGCCTTGCTGCCCACAGCTACTCTAGAATGTATTCGGTCTGCACAGTAGTAAGGAGAGGCATAACACTAATGTCTCAGAGGGTGTGATATTGAGCAGACTAGTCTATGTGCTCACACCTGCCTTTGAGAAGGTAGATGCCGAGTGTCTCAGGAAGCACATACTTGGGATGTCGCTGAAGTGGTCCTGGGTGACATTGGTACTGGTGATGTTAAGGTCCTGACTGACAGAAACAAAGCCAAGGACTGGGGCTATGTAATCAGGACAAGCCAGAGCTTGAGCGTAGGCTCTTCTTCCTGTGTCTCCTGTTGAGAGAGAAATCCCAGGGTGTGTGTGTGTGTGTGTGAGACACTCTTCCAGGACACCTGTTTTTGAGAGTAAACATGGTGTGACATCAGGATGAGTTGTCTTTGACTCAGGTAAAAAGTAGAATCCGGGATAGGTGAGCTCACCAAAGCAGTACTGTCTTCATGTTACATTATGCCCTTTGTCAGCATTTTACCTGCTAGTTAGATTTAGCACTGTGTTGCCTTTTCATTATTTAAATCAGTCATTCTTTAAGAACTTTAGTTCTCACAATGTGGACTGAGGACCTGTGGGTTCCTGGGAACTTTTAGGGGATGGACAGGGTCTTCCCTTCACGAACATACCTGTGAGAAATGAGATTTTCTTCATTTACTTTAACAGAATTACAGATTGCAACACATTGAACATAATAACAGATACAGAAACCCAGCTGTTTTCTAGAAAGCCAGACCTTGAAATGAAAAAGAGACAGGGTCTCACTGTGTAGTTCAAGCTGGTCCTGAACTCAGCCTGGAACTTAGCAATCCTCCTGTCTCTGCCTTTCAAATGCTAAGATTACAGGCATGATTACAGTATGCCTGGCATTATTGTATGTGATTACAGGGATCAAACCTGGGACCTTGTGCTTGCAAGGTAGGGGCTAGAACCACTGAGCTAAATCCCTGGCCTAGCAGTACTTTTCTAACAACAACAACAACAACAACAACAAGAATGTTATAAATGTTCAAAACATATTCACTTACAAAATCACTTTAGTTTGACTTGCGCTATAATTTCAACAAATACACTGTTGCATGAAAACTGATATACAATATGCTTGTTTCCAGGGAAAAAGTCTTATGACAAGTTGAGTAGCAAAGGTGTTTTTACAATTACCTGTAGATTTTAGAAAAACATTAGATAGTGCTATTATAGTAGAAATGGATTTCCTAAGAACTACTCAACTAGGGAAATAAAGAGGTGAATTATACTTTCCAAAGTCATATTCAGGGGCCGGGGATTTAGCTCAGTAGTTCCGGTGCCTGTCTTGCAAGCACAAGGGCCTGGGTTTGATCCCCGGTAACCACATACCATACTGGGTGTGGAGACTCACCCCAGCAGCAACCAGTACCACATACCACAGTGCCGGGCGTGGTGGCTCACGCCTGTAATCCCAGCACTCGGGAGGCAGAGGCAGGAGGATTGCTGTGATGTGAGTTTGAGGCTGAGCTGAGGGCCAGCCTGAACCACAAAGTGAGACCCTGTCTCAAAAAAAAAAAAACAAAAAAAAAATAAAAAACCAAAGTCATATTCAGAAACTCTAATGTATCTACTTGCTCGAAGAGTCTTTGCCAAATGAATCTTCATCTTTGGTGACTAACTTCTCAGTACCTCTCTTCTTTTTCCAGACCTGAATAGTTTTAGCCTATTAATCTACCAAAATCTTTTGCAGTGCCTTTTTTTTGTGATTACTAGCAAGGACCTCAGTTCTGCTTTTTAATTTTCATTACATTCATTACTGCTTGAACATCCTCAGAAATTTTAAGTCTATCATGGCATTCTGTGTCTCCTTCTAGAAAATCAGTATAAATAACTTCTGATATTGCGGCCAAAGTATTCTGTACAGTGTTACAATTTAAAATGTAACAATTGTATGATTTTCTATAACAACACATAAATAAAGATTTCATGGAACTATAAAATCCTGGGGTTTATGACTAGATCTAGTAGAACATACTGAAAAGTGATTAGTATTAGAGATTGTGATTTTTTTTTTTTTTTTTTTTTTTGAGACAGGGTCTCGCTTTGTGGTTCAGGCTGGCCCTGAGCTCAGCCTCCAACTCACATCACAGAAATCCTCCTGCCTCTGCCTCCCGAGTGCTGGGATTACAGGCGTGAGCCACCACGCCCAGCACTGTGGTGTGTGGTACTGATTGCTGCTGGCCATGAGTCTCCACACCCAGTATTGTATGTGGTTACTGGGATCGAACCTGGGTCTTTGTGCTTGCAAGACAGTCACCAGAACCCCTGAGCTAAATCCCTGGTCCCAATTTTTTTTTTTTAATGAGTTGAAATTTTAACTTTCTTGTTTTTGCAGTACTGGGGATTAAACCCAGTACATCCCTAGTCTTTATTTTGAGATGGGGTTCTCACTAAGTTGCCCAGGCCAGGTTCATATATAATGTCCTCATGCTTCAGACTTCCAAGCTGTATGTAATTAATTTAATTTCTAGTATGGTAAATACTAATAGAATATAGCCCTCATAAACAACTTTTTGGGGTCTTTAATTATTGTAAAAGTGTTTGAGAACTATACTAGAGGACCCTCTTGTGAGAAACGTCGGTATCTTCTTCCCTTCTCTCGCTCTCTTCCCATGGGAAATAAGTAGCATAAATCCAGGTTTCTAAAAACCCTTTTGGAGAAAAATGACTCCAGTGTCCAACATATGGGAGGTGCTAGATAGGAGGGAGGTGTTGCTGATTGCCGTGATTGCTGGGTCCTTTTGAGTCCTTCAGTGTAGTCAAGTACATACTTTGGGCCCTTAGACAAAACTACAGATTGCAACACATTGAACATATTTCTTTCTTGACCTACAATTCTTCACTTAATTTTGCTCTTCATATTAGAAGCAATTAGGCAGAACATTTTCCCCAGCTAAGTTTGTTGGAAGTGTGTTTTGGAAGAGGAATTTGTATTGTTCTGACGGAGCTGAGGTACAGGTTGGTTTTCCCATGGGAGGAGACTTGTAACTGGCATGGGTTCCCTTCTCCTCAGTGGGTTCCCAGCCTGGGCTCCATGCAGGTGCTGCCCATCTTAAGTTCTGTGGCCTTACCTAAGAAAACAGGGGAGCAGCCGTCTTCTGGTCCTCAGTCCTGTCTGGGTCCTCACCACAGATTCCTTGCCAAGAAAATAAAGACTGTGTGATCACTTGACTCCCATAGTATCGTGTGAATGAGTGGCTTCATGGGAATGGTGACATGGCCCATCCAGATGCTTGTAACAGCTTAGCTGGTTACTATAGAGTGTGTGAGAGAGGAAGGAAGAAGAGCTGGTGATATTTAGAAGGAAGGTTGGGTAAGAAGAGAACAGGTACGCTTGCCAGTTCCCTTAGATTCAGCTCTCCAGGGCAGGCTGTATGAACAAGATGTTTCTACCCACCTGCTTGCACATGTTGAGGCAGCGGAACAGTGGGGAAGCACTGGTCCTGGACCCTGTTCTGAACCTCCCCACATTACCCAGACATACCACTTGGTTACCCTGAGCCACATTTTTGTGATTGGTAAAATATGCCATGTCTGGCTACATCACAGAATTGCTACCAAGACCTAGATTAAATGATACTGTTGGCTGGAAAGCTGGGAAATATGCACAGATGTTTTGTAAGCAGCATCTTTGCATCCTGATGGGGCTTCTGCTCTTTGTACCCCCTCCAGACTCATGCAGCTCTGTTCTCTTCCCCAGGTTACCTGTGCATGACCGACGAGTGGTTCTCTGAGTATGTCTATGAGGTGGTGGTGGACAAGAAACATGTCCCCGAAGATGTCCTGGCCGTGTTAGAGCAGGAGCCCATTGTCCTCCCAGCATGGGACCCCATGGGGGCTTTGGCTGAGTGACACCACCTCCAGCTCCTTCCTCCTCCCACAGACCTATGTAGCTGCAAAGGACAGACCTGGGGACTGAAGCCAAAGGTAGACAGGTGACTGTGTTTGCACAGGCCATAGACTCTTGGACTTCCAGTCTCCGTCAGGAACTTCTCTGGGGAAGTGTGCTTTATGCTGAAGCAAAATATTCATAAAGAAGATAAAAAGGAAAATCAGGTCGTGTAATCTACTCTCCTCATCTCCAACAGCTCAGGATCTCTTCGCATTTTAGGCAGAGGTAATTGTTTTAACCCCATCCAAGAGGTCTTCAGTGTCAGACAGGAGTGAACAGGAAGCAGCAGCCCGGCGCTTCTGGCTCCTAGAGGGGGTTACAGAGGGGCCTGCAGCTTGAGCTCTCAGAGCTGCATGTGGCCACACTGACTGCATCCTTCTTAGTTGGCAGTCACGGAATTCAGTGCTTTCATGGCAATTTCACATGCCACCTACAGCCCAAGCACAGGAGGAGGTTGATCGGGTCTGACATGATTCTTTCCTGTCCTGAACTGTGGGTGCAGCTCTACTTGAGTTGGGTTAAATAGAGGCTTAGAGAAAGGGGGAGCGAAAACAACCAAAACCTTATCATGATCTCTTGTAATCGTTAGGGGAAGCTCTGGCCAAATGGCTTTACTTTGGCCTTTGCATTGGGGGTTGGGGGCAGGAAAAGGTGATACTTGTTCTTTCTGACAACTAGATGGTGCTGAGAAGCTTTTGAATAAAACACTTTGCTAAATGAGAATAAGTTGACTTATTTATACTGTTTTCTAGTTACAAATGAAATTAACCAGGTAGCTTATGTTTTACAAAATGAAAAAAAAAAAAAGAGAAATGGGTTAAGGCTTCCTGTTTCAGCTTGTCTGCAGCATGTCTGGTCCTTCCTACCCTGTGCTGATCCTCCAGTGTGGTATGTGGTACTGATTGCTGCTGGGTGTGAGTCTCCACGCCCAGTATTGTATGTGGTTGCTGAGGAATCAAACCTGGGCCTTTTAGATTGCAAGACAGGTGCTGGAACCACTGAGCTAACTCCCCGGCCCGATCCTCTGAGACTTCTTCAGAGGGCTTCCAAGCATGTGCCTGCACGGCCCTGCACCCCAGCACTTCACCCTTCACTCAGACTCTGCTACCTACAGGGTAAGAAAGGAGGCTCTGATGGCCTGGACAGCAAGGATTTTACTGCATGTGGGTCTCTTTTTCACTGAAAATCAATGTGCAAAAACAGAACCCTGATCAGTGTCTCCATCAGTACCTGTGTCGACTATTAGTCTGGCTCCTCACGAATCTTCCTAGTCATAGCCGGGAATTGTCTACCACAGCACTTTGCAAGACAAAATTAGAATAGAGGCTCAAGCTCTAACCAAAGTGTTCATAATATTCTAGTAGTTCTGTTCTAAGCAGGATAAATAAATCCATTTCTAGATACATCATGGTAAAACCACAGAACAGATTTTAAAAGCATCCATGAGGAAAAGCCAGATAACCTCCAGAGTGAAGACAGTCAGGCTGACAGCTAACTTCTGATCAACAACTATAAATACCAGAAGATGGTGACACAGATCTTCAAAGTGCTATCAGAAATTGACTGTGAACCTAAAATCCTATACTCAATAATAATGTCTTTCAAGAAAAGGGTGGATGAGACATTTTCAGAAAAAACAAAAAACTTGTTTTCACTAACAAAAGAGGAGTGGTACAATACAAAACATTTGTGTTGGACTGACGATAGCTCAGTGGTTCTGGCGCCTGCCTCGTAAACGCAGGGTCCCAGGTTTGAACCCTGGTAACTATATACAACAATGCTGGGCATGGTGCCACACGTCCATAATCAGTACCACATACCACAATTCTGGGTGGGGTGGCTCACGCTTGTAATTCCAGCACTCAGGAGGCAGAGGCACGAGGATTGCAGTGAGTTAAAGGTTTGCCTGACCTACATAAAGAGCTCAGGGCCAGCATGAACTACAAAGTGAGACCCTGTTTCAAGAAAAAAAGAAAAGAAAATGTTTGCAGTGAATCAAAGAAGATAAAGAACATGATAACTATGTGGATTATTTAAAATAACTGTAGATATGTCTTACAGGGTTGAAAAGGTCAAACTAAAATGTATGAGAGCAGGTAGGGAAGGAGGTAATGAGAATTAATATAAAGTCCTTGTGTGTTCAAGAAGATAAACATAGGGGCTAACTTTACACTTCAGACTAACTACTAAAAAATAAGCAGAAGATAGTAGTTTGCAAATAAGTCTAATAGAACAAGTTGGGCGTGTAACCCCAGCACTTGGGAGACTGAGGCAGGAAGATAGTTTCGAGTTCAAGCCCAGTCCAAACTATATAGCAAGACTCTGTCTCACAAAAAAGTAAAATGATAAAATATACAATGACAACAAAAATATTGTCAATCCTTGAGAAAAAGAAAAAGCCGGACAACTAGAGTATCCAAAGCAGGATAGAAGAAATAGATCTAAATGTCAGTCACTATAATACACATAAATGAATTAAATGTAGACAAAAGATGTTATCAAACTGGATTTTTAAAAGACATGCAGCCATGTGTTTATAAGAGACAAATCTACTGGTACAAATCCTCAATGTTGAATGTGATCCTAATGTATATATAAAATGTACCAATAAAATGAATTTTAAAAAGTAAAATTTTCCCCCCCAAAAGAGACAAATCTAAGATATTAAAAAAGGATAGAAAAGATATATCAGACACACATTAACCAAACTAAATCTGAAAAAAACTCTACTAATAAGCCACAAAAATCAAGGCTGAGGAGTCAAGCAGTTCATCTAATTAGGTTCACTACCTGAGCTGTGCTGTGAAGGGTCTGCCAGGAGTTTTGCATCACAGTGGCAAGAAAGACTTGGAAATAAAAGTCTTGGAAAGACTTGGAGATAAAAGCCTTACTAGAGACAGAATCACTGCACAATGAGGCCCACCCCTCCAGCAAACAAAGATGCTAAGTTAATACATATGCCTCTAATCACATAGTCTTAAACTATTGTAAGAACAAAAGTGAAAACCGTACAGAAAAATGCATAATCCAACATTATAATGGGCTTTATAATTCCTGGTACTACAGACAAGCAAAATACTAGGTGAGTATAAAAAAGATTTAAGCGTTTAGTAAGTTTGGTGTAGTGGACAGGTACAGGATACTGTATCTAGTGACTGCACATTCCTTTTGAGCACATGTGGGGCTTTTTCAGTTGACCACACTGGACAGTAGAGTCAACCTCAACAAAAGATGAAGAATTGAACCACGTTGCAGCCAGAAAGGTAAGTGGAGAAGGTAAGAAAAGCTGCAGTGAGGTCAGAAGCCAAAATTAAAAGATAACTAGAAATTAACCTCCATGTATTAAAAAATTTACAGTCTAAAAAAAATTAGAGAGGAAATTTAACTGAAACAGTAATAATGCATGTCCAAATGAAGGATGCAGCCTAGATAGTACTTAAAAGAACATTTATAACATGAATATTAAAATAATTTTGTTAGAATGGTAGAAAGACTGAAAATTGAGCTATGTGTCTCTTTTAAGAAATAAGAACAGCAAAATAAAACTACAGAAAAAAGGTGACAAAATTAAACAGAATCAGCAGAGCTAGATATTAGTTCTTTATGAAAAGCAACACTTTAACAGATCTTTGGCAAGAGGGAGGGAAAAGCACACACAAAGAATGCAAAAGGATATCAAGTTACTGTAGATATTAGAAAAGTAAACACTTCACTTTGTCAAGTAAAGGCATAAATGCACAAACTTATGAATGAACAAGAGAGAAAACAGCAGTATTTGAAGCCAGAAGGAAAATGAGGTGTTAAAAGATTTAGCAGTGCCAAAGAAGTTGAGTCCTGAGCCAGACATGGAGAAAGCCAGTGATAAGCCAGTGTACATTGCATAACCCTCCCCAGAGCTCAGCCATGACACAGCAGATAGCCTTACCTTTTGACTGGGAGTAGGAGAGTCACTGAAGGGTTGAATGACCCTTGGTAACAGGGTGATCACTCCTCCACTCATCATCCCATTAGTTCTGTGGAGAGGGAGAAACCTTTTATGGTGCACAGGTCAGGAACTGAGGTGAGGGTTTAAATACCATGAGAGCAGGAAGTGAACATTCGAGTCGTAAGCCATCTGGAGCTCCTGGAACCCTCATAGGCAAGAGATAGAAGTCTTCGCTGCAGAGTCTTGAGAATCCCAAGAAGAAAGATGGGGGAGGCGCCCCACTCTTTTATGGTCTGTGGAATTATTTTATGAGTCTAGCACAACCCTGATGAGGATAGTAAAATAATTTTTATATGCAAATTTCATCCATAAATATAGATACAAAAGTAATAAACCAAACTAGCAATATTTAAGAAGGTAGTCTTTATAAGTAAATTCTTTTTTTTTTTTTTTGAGACAGGGTCTCACTTTATGGTTCAGGCTGGCCCTGAGCTCAGCCTCAAACTCACATCACAGCAATCCTCCTGCCTCTGCCTCCCAACTGCTGGGATTACAGGTGTGAGCCACCACGCCCAGCACTGTGGTATGTGGCACTGATTGCTGCTGGGTGTGAGTCTTCACACCCAGTATTGTTAATGTGGTTACCAGGGATGAACCCGGGTCCTTGAGCTTGCAAGACAGGCGCCGAAACCACTGAGCTAAATCCCCGGCCCCTATAAGTAATTCTTAATAAAAGCCCTTTTTTCAAATAAAATTTGGATCCAGTGGAGAAAAACACAGAACAATAACATATCTTCTTGGTCGAAGATAAAGGGTAGAGGCTGACATTTTTGCCAGAGTTAAACTGGAAGAACTTCCCGATACGAAGGTGTCGGGCAGTGCAGGAAATGGGAAGGCATGAGATCATCCCCCCTCCCACGAGTGACTGTCAGCAGAAGGCAGGGTTGATGAGATGTCTAGAAGTTCCCAGCCCAGGCCTCCTCCATGCATGGGTATCCGGAAACCAAGGTCTGATAGGGGACATGCCATCCGGATGTGGTTGCAGCCATCTGCTCTCTTTGATCCTCAAAGGGCAGCATAATTCCTGCTTGCTGTTGGCAGTGCCCAGCCTCTTGCACGTGACTTCCCATTCCTCCTGTGGGTGGGTGCAAACGTTGTGGCCTGCCGTGCTGTGGTCAGTCACTCATTAAATTGTACTTTTTAAGTGATTCTCCTATTGAAGAGACCTGTTCTGAACCTTTGTTGCTTCTCACTGAGGATGACTGTTCCTCCTCAGGTGGTCTGTTATTAACAGATTGAAAACTGGCTGTAACTTGTCCAGAGATTTGCTTTCTCCCTTTTCAAACTCCAAGTCCTTTACGTGTCTCTGCAGATGGAAAGGAAGAGAAGGAGGGATGTCTGATTCCTACCAGCTGCAGGCGTTTGGGGAAAAGTGGATAAACTTCATGGAAGTGGGCGGCCTTCCCGCTCTTTCTTGGAACAAACCAAAACCTCACTGCTTCTCTTGTTCGCTCCTCCAGAAAACCTCGAGCTCAGCAGCACCCCTGGAAGCGGAGAAGGTGGTCTGAGCACTCCCCCTGGCACAGCCCCACCCCATGACAGTTATCTTTGCTCCTGTAAAGTCTCCCTGTGGAGATTTTACAGGACATCTGCAGCAGGGAGGATAAATGGGGGAAAGGGTCAGTGTGCTGGACGTAGAGCCAGACATTTCTGGGGCTGGTGAAGCCCTGCCTGGCATGGGCAAGGCTTAGGTTGAATTCTGGCACTGAAAAATAAAATTAAATAAAATAAATAAAATTTTAAAAATAAAATAAAATAAAATTTGGTGGCTGGGAATTTGGCTCAGCAGTTCTGGTATCTGCCTGGCAAGTGCAAGGTCCTGAGTTCAGTCCCCTATAACCACACAACACAATGCTGAACATGGAGACTCACGCCTGTAATCCCAGCACTCGGGAGGCAGAGGCAGGAGGATTGCTGTGAGTTTGAGATGAGCCTGGGCTACCTAGTGAGTTCAGGATCAGCCTGAACTACAAAATGAGACCGTGTCTCAAAATAAATAAATAAAATAAAACTGTAGCATCCACATCTCACCTAGCAGGGACTTTGTAGGTCCGCTGGTCCAAATGCCTACAAAACAGAAGTCCTGTAAGTTCCACTGAGACAAATTCAGTAACAGGCACACAGCCTCCCCACCCGTCGAACCTCTCCAGGCTCAACTTCCTCACTTCCTGTCTTGTTTTCTCTGCTCCAGCCAACTGCCCATCTCCTACTTTGGCCCTTGAACGTACCACCCTCTGTTTGGCCCCTTTGCTGTTGCCTCCACCAATAGCTTTTCCGTAGCCTTTCATGACTGGTTTCTTTCTCACGACTGAGGTTGTGGCCCCAGTGTTGAGTCTGTCCCTGGTCTTTTAAGGGACCACTCCCTGTAGCTCCTGCACATGTTTTTCTTTGTCCTCTTATAAGAGTCTATTTTTTTTCACAGCACTGGCTAACTGCTTTCTGAAATTACCATACTTATTTATATGTTTATTGTCTGTTTTGCCCAAAGTCAATACTCCCTGTCAGCTCTCCAAGGGCAGGAAGTTTGTCTTGCCTCCCAGTGTATTCTCAGTGCCCTGCTCCTAATAAACACCGGGAAGCTGACTGACGGGAGGTGCCCTACATTCCGACAGCCGTGATCAATTAAACGTTTATACATAGACCTGAAGTCAGCTTCCCTGTGCCTGGCTCAGGGAGGACAAGTGGGTCTTGTCAGCCTGGCTTACGGGAGATCTTCAAAACAGGCTGCTTTCAGCAAACACGGGCTATTTCTCAGTCAACAAGAGACCATCTCCTGGCGCCAAAAAGTCCAGTGATTGTCTACACACCTGTGCTGTCTTTGGACTCTGCCATAAACAGTTCACCCAGATTCCTTAGCCCTTCATTGCCTATGGAAGCCTAATTCCCTTTTGCAGTTAGCTGCTGATGTCTCTCTCCTGGGTTGGGCCATCCACTCCCAGGTGAAATCCCTCCCAGGATCAGCTTGTCCACACGCAGATGTGATAAACTCGGTTCTTCCCAGCTAGCTGCTAGAATCTATCCCTGATTTAGTCCCTGGTTTTAGTTGGTTTAGTGGAATAAACTTTTCTTTTCCTCATAAAAAGCCTACTTAAATGTGGGTTTCACAGTTTGGTGTGGATCTTCATATTTCCGAGCTTAACACAAAGGTCTAGATTCCACACACGTGGCTGGCATGCGGGGAATACAGAACATGCAGAGAAGACCATGAGACCCCCTTCACTTTCTCCTTGCTTGTTCCAAACTCTGCAGCCCAGAGGGAGGAACAAGAGCTGTGGACTCCGGCAAACTGGCCTTGCCACCTGGAAGCTGTGTAAGCCTAGAGAAGTCACCTCTATCTCAGAGCCTAGTGTTCATACTATATGTAATGAAACGCTACTTGCAAATATATTCAGTACGAAAACTCACAACTCGAAAAGACAGAAAATGGATTTTTTTTTTGAGACAGGGTCTCATTTTTTTGCAGTTCAGGCTGGCCCTGAGCTCAGCCTTGAATTCACAGCAATCACGCCCAACACTGTGGTATGTGGTTCTGATGGCTGGTGGGTGTGAGTCTTCATGCCAGGCATTATTGTATGTGGTTACTGGGGATTGAACCTGGATCCTTGCTCTTGCAAGGCAGGCACCGGAACCACTGAACTAAATCTCTAGCCCAAAAATGAATTTATTTTTAATAACACATAGAGTAGGCTAAGGCAAGAGGATCACATTGAATCCAGTTTGGGCAACTTGGCAACTTAGTAAGAGCCTGTCTCAAAATATTAATAATAATGATAATAATTTTCAAAGGGATGGGCAATATGGCCCAGTGCAAAAGCCCTGGATTCAATCCCTAGTACCACACGAGAATAAAACAGCACAGTAATACACATAGACCTCATTTGGTAAAAAACAAAAGATAATACATAATAATTGCCATGTAGATGCTTAATAAGTGGCAGCTTTTATTTTTAAAAAAATCAATTCTCACCAACTTCTCCAACAGATCCAGTATTGTGCTAGGTCCTTTGGGGGGGTTAAAAAAGTTCTGTTCTCCAGATGTCTAAAGGGAGGATAGCTTTAAGTGACAGAGTCCTGAACCAGCTCGAGGTCAGAGAGGCAAAAGAAGGAACGGAAGAGAGACTCGCTGGAGCCTCCGGTGCATGAAGTCCTCGGAGGGGAAGAGCCACACAAGTACCTCATGATGCAGGTGGCAGAGAGAGGGAGAGATGGCCTGCAGGGCTGGGAGCAGAGGCCTCAGATTCTCAGTCACTGTCCCTCGGGTCGGATTCTGAGCAGACATCACCTCCGGACTCACAGTATCCTTGCTAATGATGCAGAAAAAAAACTCTCCTTCTTGTAAGAACAAGAATTGCAAACCCACCAACAATGACAATGAGTCGTTTTCCCTACTCTCTGTAGGCCAGGAAGCTTGGGGTCCTCTAGAATGTCTTTATTCTCCTTTATCCTCCCTCTCTTTATAAATACTTGTAAAGAATGCTGCTTTTAGCTAAGCGTCATGGTCCATGCCACTTGGGAACCTGAGACAGGAGGATAGCAAGTTTAAGGACAGTCTGGGCAACAGAGTGAGACCTTGTTTCAAAATAAAAAGTAGAAAAGGCTGAGATGTATCTCAATGGTAGTAGAGCACCTCTGGGTTTAATCTCCAGTACCAAGAGGGGTAAGAAAGATAAAATCCTGCCAAGCTTTTTAGCTGCTATGTTGCTGAGATGCCATCGTTGCTTTGCTGTGATGGCCTTTCCAGCCCTCTGCACTGGTTCTGATAGCACGTTAGAGGAAGAGCCACCTTCCTGATCGTTCAGGGACCCTCCTGCCCCCCAAGGTCCCCCGCCAGACTCCCAAGGCCCCGTCCCTCAAATCCCTTTACCTTGTTCAGTCTGGAACAGCTGGGTCTGTGTGGGAGGCTGCTGCATCCTCTGCCAGGACAGTCCAGGGCTCTCGGGCAGCGAGGCCGACCTTGGAGGCTCTGCTTTGCCGAGGCGAACCTGAAGTCAGCGCCCTGCATCCAATCATTTTCCAAAAGCCTTATCTTCGCACTCTGCTGCAGTAAGGGATGAAGCTTTCCACACACAAGCCTTGGCAGATTTCATACCAAACCCTAACACAGGCAAGTGTCTCCCTGGTGCTTAACTGCGGTCATGCTCAGGCCAGGAAGCAGAGAAACCTCATCCTGGGGAAGCGATGCTGACATCCAACCGCCAAGAGGGACCGTCAAGGGATGCTCTGCAGGCTGCAGGACAGGGCAACAGAATCGGGATCTTGATGGGGAGAGGCAGATGTCAGAGGAAGGTAGAGCAGTGTGGCCACGAGCATCAGAAACGCTGGAGGGGTGGGTGTGCGGCCTGGAGAGACGCCAGGTCTGTCGAGGGGAAGAGGGGCGGCTGGGGCTGGGCCATCCTGATGCCCTGAGGCAGGAGGAACACTTGTCTAAAACTCGACTGGGCGTGGTCGTGCTCACCTGCAATCCCAGAACTCAGAAGGGTGAGACAGGAGGATTGCTGTGAGCTGGAGAACAGCCTGGGCTAAATAAACATCAAGACCCTGTCTCATAAACAAAAAAGGAAACAAAACTGATTCAGTTTTTTGCAGTGTTATCAGGGATGTGGCGTTAACAACTTAAAGGTGCTGTCCTGTGAATCTGACATCCTTTCGGCCACATCCCTCAGCCAGGAGCGGCTAGAGAAGGACAGCCTGAGTGTCCCAGCCGAGGGAGGAAGGGCACGGGGCACAGCCCTCACCCTCCACAGCAGTGTGGACCTCCCATGGTTACATGCTGTCTGGCAGATAAGGCCCCAGCGGAAGGTCCCAGAGGCCAAGGCTAAGGGGCTGTCAACCCACACGGACGTTACAGGGGCAGAGCCAGAGTGGCACTCAGTTCCTGGGACTCCGGCCACGCCCAGCCCCACACAGGAAGGGCAGTGCCAGGAGGGGCAGGGCAGCTGGGTAGGAGCACAGATAGACCAAGAGTAGTGAGGACAACAAATGAAGGAGACTGGAGATGGCGTTAAAGTCCCTGAGGCACCTGGGAAGTAAGGTGGAGACCGGTGCCTTTGGTAACTACTGAAGTCCCCCGCACCACGTCAGCTACCGGAGTCCTTGGTCCATGGGCCCGCCATGCTCCTTCCTCAAAACTGCCCTTTGCCTTTGTGCATCCCCTTGTCTACAACAGCACTAAACACGTACACCGAAGAGGAAGGGAGCTGCAGGCCGCTGGGTCCGTGTGAAGGAGAGCCATGGGTGCGGGCCTCCTGGGGACAGGAAATGCCCAGAGCTGCCAGCATCGCCCCTGACTGACGCTCCGGGCTCTCCCTGCAGTCCCAGTCCTGGCCTCGAGGTGCCACCAAAACTTCACACTGCTCGCTCCGGGCTGGGCGCCCAGCCATGCGTGCGGCTTTCCGGGCTAAGTCGCCTCGGCGGGAAGGTGCTGTGGCTTTCCTAGAACGCAGACTTAACGTCGCTACTTTCTTTCTGGCTTGTTTCGCCATCATCCTCTCTGATTTCCTGGGGGAGACGTAGCTGTCAGCCTAAGCTTGTCGTCTGTGCTTAAGGGGCAGCTCAAAGCAAATACTGCTCCTGTTCTTAGGAGGAAAAAATGATTTTAGTGAAAAGACAGTGTAATAACATTCAATTCATTTTAATTTTAAAAAATTAACAAAGCAACCTGCGCACGTGGTTGAAAACGGAGGAGCTGCTCTATGAGCCCTCAGACACCATCCCTCAGCCGGCACCGCGGGCGCAGCGCTCCCGCAGCTCGGCGCTCGGGCTGGAAACCGCTCTGAACTGCGGCCGATGGGCTAGACGAGCGCGTCTTCCATTCATCCTGCATTTATTGTGTGCAGCTGCTCAGGGGACAGAGAAGAATCGCACTAGACCCCTGCGGCTGAGCTCGCCCCAATCGCAGAGCCAGAGAAACCCGTGGAGGGTCGAGGAGGGCTGGTCGAGCCCAAGAAGAGCAGGCAGGGTCCGTCTGGGTGGCGGAAAAAGAGACCCACACGCACTTCGGGGAACATGTGGAAGGAAGGAAATCAGCCTCTAGAGCGGGGCCGGGTCCCCGAGGTTCGCGAGCGGCAGAGCCGCGCCGCGCCCGCCCCGCCCGCCCCGCCCCAACCCCGGGGCCGCCCCCCTCCCGCCCCGAGAGGCGCCCCCGGCCGCGAGGAAACAAAGTTTCTTTGCCTCAAAGTGACGCAAAGGTTCCTGAAGAGCTCTTTGGCGGCGGCTATCTAGAGATCAGACCATGTGAGGGGCCGAGGGTACAAATAGTGCGGCGCGGGCGCCGGCTCTGCACAGCGGCGGACGCCCGGGGCCTCGAGGGCGCGAGGGTCGCGCAGTCTCCCCGCCCGGTCCAGCCTCTCTCGCCCGCGGGCAGGTGGGTCCATTTTCTTCTTTGCCTGTAACCACAGCTTCTTTCCAGGTCCCCGGCCTCTCTCAAAGCGGAACTGCCAGGGCTCAGCGCCTCGGGGCTCCTTTGTTCACCGCAAGCATGGCCAGGAGGAAGACTCGGTCTTAAGCAAAAGTGCAGTCCTGCGCT
>PVIR01020778.1:10969-30315 GCA_004026965.1 Petromus typicus | reverse complement strand
GGAACTTAAGGAAGTTAATGTCCAAAAATAGTTAAAAGAGGTATTACATTCATGAAAGAAAATTATGATATCATTTAAGGAAGGGATAATCAGAAAGAATTTCTTAGAAATGAAAAGCACAGTTTGTGGCAGACTGTATTTTTCCAAGAGGGTCACATTAGTTCCTCCTATTCCACATGCTCTTTTTTTTTTTTTTTTTACAATGTGGCTTTCACAGCCTTCTCATTGAGAGGTAAGATCTTTGTTTCCTCCCCTCTAGTCAGGAAGAAAGCTCTGTCTAAGAAACTGTACAGTGTTTTCAACACATCAAGTTTACATTGATGGCGGCCTGAGATAGAACAGAAAGAGCCATTGGACTTGGTGAGCAGGTCGGTGCCTTGCAGTCTGATCCCCAGGACAAATGCATTGGAATTAACAGAGCTTCTTATACATCCTGAGGTTCGAGCCGGGTATTGTGGGCCACACGTGTAGCGCCAGCACTGAGGAGGCTGAAGTAGGAGAGTTATATATCCGAGACCCCATCTCAAAAGCTACATAGTAAGGCCATGTCTTAAAGCAGCAAAAAACAGATACAAATTCTTGGCCTTACCTTGAGCTTTTGAATGAGAAATTCAGAGTTTGGCACACTAATGTTTTTTTAAAACAAGATCTCCTTATGTAGTTTGGGCTGGCCTCGAACTCACAGTGATCCTCATGCCTGGCCTCCCCTAGGGCTGGATTACAAGCATAAGCCACCACCACTGACCGTCAGTCTTTTAACAAGACATCCAGGTGAGTCTCTCAAAGGTGGGAATCACTAGTTGAAGAAATCTGTCCTAAAACCTCAGAGTCTGTTTCTTTGAAGGCTTTCTTGCCCCCTTGGATCCTGACCTGCAAATCTTACATTCCATGAGTCTCTCAAGATTTTCAATGTTCTTGGTACTTCATGCCTCCAAGGAAGGCCTCTCAAAGAATATGTGTTCTGAGACCTGGAGAAACTTTTTTAACAACTCCCATTGTTCCCTGGCCCCAGTGGTAATCAACCCGGCACTTTCCCTGAGCACTGTCCAACGGGGACATGCCTCCTTCCTCCAGGGTCCTACACCTGCTGGCACACATAAGGGAGAGACAGGGGCTGGGAACCTGGAGCTACAGCTGACGATCTACAAGAAGATGTAGGGCCTGAAGCTCCACTCTGGGCTGAAGGAAGGTGAGAGGACAGTTTGCCTAAGAGGGATCCAGCGACATCTGCTGGAGGATGGGAATCATAAACAAGTGACAGACAGGAAGTCTAGACTAGGAAGAGGCTTGGGGAAGTACTTACTGCAGGGCGAAGTGACACTGTACACAAACATTCCAGGTTACCCCTGGAAACAGCCATTCATATGACCAGGTTAGTGATTTAGAGATGAGGAAAATCACTATCAAATTCTCCACGAGGTCACATAATTACCTGTTAATACATTAAGGTGGCAAACATTTTTGAGCACCTACTAAATCAGATTGTATGTCACTCATGCTTGGTCTTCTATGTTATTAAATTCATAATCTAGCTTAGAGTGAAGTGGTATGATAATGAAGGTGATTATAAAGTTATTGGGACATAGAGAAACGGAGAATCCTTCATGGGAGAGAAATTAGGCTTAGAACTGCATAGAAATGGCATCTGAATGCTTCTAGGATGTCGAGAGGCGTGTAAGAAACAGGAATTATTACTGAAGATATGGAAATAGTCAAATACATGGCATACTTAGAAGCTACGAATTGGCTCAGGTACCAGGGATGCTGAAGAGAAAGGTATATGGAGGCGACATTTCACAGCCTTGTATGAATTGCTAGTAGGTGAAGGTACGCACACATGTAGGTAAGTTTTCAATCCCGATTTTACACACAGGAACCTCCTAAGAGTTTGAGCTTTAAGTTGTGGCCGCAAACAGTCAACTAAAGATGTTAACAAGAAAAGAGGGCTACAGTGGAAACGGAAGGAAGGAAGAACGAGGAAAGAGTGGCTTACAACAGGGAACAGGTTGTGATTAGTCAGGTGAGAGCAGATGGGAAGATTGAGGCAGATCGGAGACTGCTTACCCTCGCCCTGTCCCTCTCTTTCTCTATCCCTCCATGTGTTTTTCCTGGTTAGAATCATCCCCCCTGCCCCCACACACACACCAACACTTCCGTTTCCCCTTCCTTAGCCTTCTGTTATCCCATTTCTCTTCCTTGTAATTTTTCTTTCCTTCTTGTCTTCTCTTTCTTTTCATTCATCTTCTTTCCTTTTCTTCTACTCTTCAATTCGGTAACAGTTAAAATGGCTCACAGAGTCCCCTTCAAACAATATCCATCATCTATTTCTTAATACTTCTCCCTACCTCGCTCTTGCCCAGATATGTGTCCTGCGGCACCTCTGCAGAGAAGGACTACTGAACTAGGGAGTGGGGAGAAATTAGAAAGTCTGGGCATCTGGCTGTGTCCGCAGGTCCCGCTGCAAGACCTTTCACACCCTGTACCTAGAATTCAGCCACCACAGAACCTTGTAAGAACTGACTATGCTGGCCACAAATACACTGTGAAATAAAGACCTACATCTAGAGTCTTAGGAATGAATTGCGGACCAAAACAGACAGTTTGACGGACACTTTACTTTTATGATACTACCATTTCCCACAGATCATTTCTGTTATCTGCTTCTAATAGACATAAAAGTTCTCTTAACACTATAGTGTGCTAAATGCTCTACAAAAACTTAAAACCTTCAAGAAGAAAAATGTCTTTAGACTTCAAGTTGTCACAGATAAGAGTGATCACTATGATGCCACGTGTCTTTCAGGGAAGATTCTATCAGTTCTTCCATCTAAGCACACAGAAAATGCTGTAGAGAAACTCTTTATTTCTGCCTTACAGATGTGGAAAATGAGAGACCAATCAAATAAGTAACTGGAGAAAAATCTCAAGGAAATGGAAGACCTAAAACTGACTCCAGATCTGTGGGACTCTGAGTATCTTCCTATCACAACATCAGTCTTTGAAAGGCAGGTCACATAGAGTTGGGGCTGTTGTTAAACTATCTCATGAATGTATGTTCCAGTACCTGCTTTTAAACTTGTCAGAGATCAGGCAGCACCTGGCTTCATGGCTGCATGTAAGGATGCCTCCACACGGCCCTGGAGAGCTCAGTCTAAGCCCTGAGCACTAGAGGACAAGTAATGACTTCATGAGTCTTCGTCTGCGATTTGTTTTCTCTGAGTCTACAGAGTAGACCCCATGGAACCAGAGAACTTCACAGGGGTGTCCGAGTTTGTCTTCCTGGGGCTCTCACAGACTCACGAGCTTCAGCTTTTCCTATTTCTGCTGTTCTTATCTGTCTACATCACCACTGTTATAGGAAATTTTCTCATCATAGCCACAGTGACCTCAGATTCTCGGCTCCACACACCCATGTACTTTCTGCTCCGAAACCTGGCGGTCATAGACCTCTGTTTCTCCTCAGTCACTGCCCCCAGAATGCTGGTGGACTTTCTCTCTGAGAAGAAGATCATCTCCTTCCAGGGCTGCATGGCCCAGCTCTTTTTCTTCCACTTCCTGGGTGGTGCTATGGTCTTCTTCCTCTCAGTGATGGCCTATGATCGCCTTGTTGCCATCTCCCGGCCCCTCCACTACGTCACCATCATGAACACTCGGCTCTGTATGGGACTCGTAGTAATAGCCTGGGTAGGGGGCTTCATCCACTCCATTGTCCAGCTGGCTCTGATGCTCCCGCTGCCCTTCTGTGGACCCAACATCCTGGATAACTTCTACTGTGATGTCCCTCAAGTGCTGAGACTTGCCTGCACAGATACGTCCCTCTTAGAGTACCTCATGATCTCTAACAGTGGGATGCTGGATGTCGTCTGGTACTTTCTCCTTCTGGTTTCCTACTTGGTCATCCTGGTGATGCTGAGGTCCCACCCCGGGGAAGCAAGGAGGAAGGCAGCTTCCACGTGCACCACCCACATCATCGTGGTATCTATGATCTTTGTCCCAAGCATCTACCTCTACGCCCGGCCCTTCACCCCCTTCCCTCTGGACAAGGCAGTGTCCATTAGCCACACGGTCATGACCCCCATGCTCAACCCCATGATCTACACCCTGAGGAACCAGGAGATGCGGACAGCAGTGAAGAGATTAGCAATGTGGCGGCTGGTTTGCAAAAGAGAGTGACTCCTGATAGGGCCCTTTTCTTCAACTTATTCTCCTTTTGTAAACTGCATAGAGAGCTACTGTCTCTACACTACTCCTAGCTTGTGAGTGTGTTGGGAGATCCAGCTGCATGGTGGGTGGGTTTTGAAACTAAGAGACACACTCAGTATTTTTAGGAAAAGGAAAGTGCTCTTTTTGTGATTAAGGTATATGACGAAGCTTCTTTTTTTTTTTTTTTTTTTTAGGTTTTTTGAGACAGGGTCTCTCTTTGTGGTTCAGGCTGGCCCTGAGCTCAGCCTCAAACTCACATCACAGCAATCCTCCTGCCTCTGCCTCCCGAGTGCTGGGATTACAGGCGTGAGCCACCACGCCCGGCACTGTGGTATGTGGTACTGGTTGCTGCTGGGCGTGAATCTCCACGCCCAGTATGGTATGTGGTTACCAGGGATCGAACCCGGGTCCTTGCACTAGCAAGACAGGCGCCAGAACCACTGAGCTAACTCCCCGGCCCCTATGATGAAGCATTTTAAGACTCCTGAAACACAGAGAAACGTTTACTTGTCCCCGGAGAACTCTACATCTTTTGTTCCTTACTGAGGGATGGGTAATTTTTTTTTGATGATGACCTCATTTCTTCCGGAGCACTTCTATTTTCTGCAGATTGCCTCTCTTCACAGCAACTCCTTTTGGTCTGAGTCCAGAGTATTAAACAGAGCTCAAGATCTGGAGTCTTGGTTCTTAATTGGGATCTGTGACCTTTCATCTACCTGTCTGGTGACCTTGTGTGAACTACTTAAACTCTGGGTTGCATGGCTCTCTCTTCTCCCCAGACAGATATAAAAGACAATGCCAGTCACAAAATAGTCACAGATTTTCTGTAAGATGCAAGTTTTTTAAATATGTGAGAAAATATTTTATAAAATATAGATCTTATGTAAGGATTATTATTCTTGACACTCCTATCAAATTTTAGAAGTTGGGAAGATATTCATTCCTATGTGAAGTGAAGGTGGCATGGAGAGGGTGGAGGCTGGACTCCAGAAGGTCATGCCACATAGCCAAGGATGAAACTCACTCAAAAACTGTGAGTATAAATTCTGGGCCTTGTGTGGTGGAGTCTATTTTCCACTCTCCCCACCCATCTGCATTTCTAACTCAACACTCCTTACAAACACAAATCAAAAAATCCATTGATTTGATGGACTCTCTGTCTCTCTGTCCCTATCTCTCCCTGTCTCTCACTCCCTCTCGCTCTCTCACTCCATCTGCCACATTTCTTATGACAGAGTCTTTCCTCAAAACAAACGAGCTCCACAGCCAGCATCTTGGGTTCCATTCAGCGCTATTCCCAACCTGGATACAGTTTGGTGGCAGACCTGAGACAGACACAGAGGACAAACAGACTATTGGGTCCTTCATCTATTACTTAAAAACATGATTTGTGTTTTCTCCTGGGATAGTTAGAAACTTGACAGCTGCTTTTGCTAAAAACAAAAACAAAAGAACGACGACTCTTCACCTGGTCCTACAGCTGCCCCAAGGCTAACTAAACGCACAGCAAGCTGGCTTTCATTTTGGATCTGTTTTCTTTATTACTTAAAAGTTGAGTTCTGCACATAGACATCCAAAGGTAGATGTCTACTTTTTAAGACTACTCCATAGGCTTAGCATCTATCTGAAAGTTCAGGGCTGATTACCCCTAAGTTTACATGATTTATTTCACCTCCTTTTAACTGAGGACACCAGGATAAGAGGTTTATAGGGACATGAACTACCAATGAATCCCAGAAGTCTCCAGTATCTCCCGACACCGACAGTCACCTTGGACCCCAGCAGATCCTCTAGGAAACTGATCCTGCCCTGAGCAGAATGCACCAGGTCATGAAGACTGGATTAGGCGATAAACACTTACCCGGAAGGTTTCATGCAAACCCAGAACTGAGACAATGACCAGCTAGATCTTATTCCATTCCAGCGCTTTCAAAGCTGCTCCTTTCCTTTTATATTGTCGATGATTTAGTACCTACTGATTCATTCGTTGTGGGAAGCAGGTACAAGTATCTAATGATCAGACTTTTATTCCCCTTTCCCTCCCCTCACCTCAAGATCCCCTTCATCTCAACTTGACCTTCTTCAGTTTAACTCACTTTCCCTTTTCTCTTGCTTTCTAACTCTGTCTACTAAACCAGCCTATGCCTCTCCCTGACTCATCCTAAAATGCGAAGGCCCAGGCAGGAGGGAGATGGGAGAGGAGAGGCGCTTGCTCTCCGCTGATTGCCACATGGGACCTGCACACCTCTCAAGTGCTCCTCAGAAAGCCCTCCGGCCATCGGAACTTTCCTGACCTTTGGTTATTTGGTTAGCACATCAGAAAGGTCAAGGTCTTGCTCAAGGTCAAGCAGGGTGGTGCTGGACTCCCAGGCAGCTCCCCAAAGCCCTAAGCTGACTTTTCTCCAGTCTTGCTACAGGCAGAGGACTCAGAGCGTCCCACAGACTCACGTGCGCCCACATGGCCCTGCCACAGTGCATAGCCAATGAAGTCTAAATGCCTTCATGTTCTCAACATGAGAACAGGCATAGAACACCTTTCCTGGGAGCCCTGGGGGCAGAGGCAGCCTGCCAGGCCCGAGCCCAGCTCTGTTGCTCCTGTCTGAATAGAAGCAGTTGGAGTAGAGTAGATAAAGAGATTCCATCAGGCCTATAGCCAGCTGCTCTGTCACGGCTGAGGACGGTTCTTGTGAAAGAGGTTTCTAAAGCCTGAGGTTTCAAGCTGGCAAGGGGAGCTGGGGGAAGGTTTATAGGTACAGTAGCTGGAAGGTGCCTGAAAGGGAAGTTTCCACAGCAATCACCGATCTAACGTGGTCTAGCTAAGAGAGAACAATGCCCCAGACAAAGACATCGTCCTGCTAGGTACAAATTCACTCATGTTCAGCTGCTTCTGGCCCCAGGTAAGGCACTGAACCCAGTGTGACCAAAAACCAGAGTAGGTACACATACCTCTTCCATGTGGCACTCACAGACTGGCAGGGGCTGGACCAACCTCAAACACACACACACACAATTTGTTATAAAGCTCTAGGAAAGGAACAGCAAGACCAAGGACAGGAAGTCTCAGCCACAGAGTCATGGCTGATAGGGGACAATGTTTGCCTTTCCAGGTGGAAAAGTACGTGTGAGTTCTGGTGTTAAACAGGATAGCATGCATTTCCAAGCACTGAGCACACTCACAAGAGGCAGGTGCTGGTTACACATGGATGGACTATGACTGCGGCCCTCACAGCAGAGCAGTAGAGCGTGTGCTGAGGGAAGCATCAGCACAGGGTGCCTCTCAGACAAAGAGGGGAAATCTCACTGAGGTGGGACTTAAGGGATGAACAGGAAAGGCTCCTGGAGGAGGTGCGGGCTCAGCTCTAGGGAGAAGGTGGGAAGTTAGCCCGGCAAGGGACATGTACAAGGATCCAGAGGGGCAGGGGAAACTGAAGCATCAGAAGACTCCAGGGAGAGCTGGGGAAACAGCCCCGTGATAGGACACTTATCTGTCCCCAACACTGACAATCAAAACCAGACAAACTGGATAGATCAAGGCCAGAATGTGGGAGGTATAGAAAAATGAGGTCCTGGGAGGTTTAGGAAGCTGGGGAAGAATCTAGAATTCCCTGGACTGCTGCTGATTCAACACTGTGCACAGACCCTGTCCATTATTTTTCTTGGTGCTAAAGAAAAATATCCCACATTTCACCCTGCCTCCCCAAAGATTCACATCTCTACAGATGACACTGAGTCCATCTCTAAGAGCTGCCAAAGTCCTCACATTTTCAGCTCTGCTGTAAAGTCCAAGTCCACAGTTTTCTCTGAAATTTAAGGCAAATTTTTGGCTACAAGCCCCTGTATGCATGAAAAGAAAGTTAAACACTTCCAACATGAGATGGCATGACAGACATTTCCATTCCTAAAGGTCCAAATAAGAGAATACAAAGGAATGGAACCAACACAAGTCCAAAATCCAGCAAGGCGAACATCAAAACCTGTAGTTTCATATCCAGTATCTCTGGCAGGCTGTGGCAAGATGAAAACTCTGAAGGGCTTGGCTGGCTCCACGTCTACGGCACCACAGATGGCTTTATCTCCCACAGCTTCTCTCTAGGGCAGGCTCTGCTCTTTCCCTGCCCTCTCTTCCTTGAACTATCCATATTCCTAGTTTCCACACCCTTCTGTGGTCTCCACTACACCTGCATTTTCACACTCACACTTCACACTCTGCCCTCTCGGGGGCACACTGCCCGGCCTCCCAGGCCTTCTTCTGAAATCTGGGTGGAAGCCTTCCTGTCCCCACAGCTCTTGCATTCTGCATGCACCTGAACCAGAACCACATGGATAATGCCAAGGTGCTGACAGCCGGAGCAGTGGCCAGGCCTCCTCCCTCTTGGCCGTAGCAGTCCTGTGCTTGTGAACCAAATTCCGAGGAACAACCTCCCTACGCTGCTGTCATTCTGGAACATGCTGCTCTGGGACTCTCTTCTCAAAGCAAAGTCTCTCACTTTGCAATTTTGAGGCTGCAAAGGATGGATTTCTGCTGCCTCCGGTGGTACCGTCAGGTCATCCTGTCTGGTCCCCTTTTCCTTCTCAGCAATCAAGACCTCCTCTGTTCTGTCTTTACAGTCCATAGTTGTCTTAGTCTTCTCTTCTGGCTAAACTCAAGTTTTAAATCATTCTGCTGGGCTCTCTGCTCTTGATTCTCAACAAGCATCTGACTAAAATCCCCCAACAGTACCCACACCATGGCCTCAACATGAGGCTGTCTTGAAATTTCTTTGCCAGATTAATTAGTCCACTGTCATTAATGTCAGTCTGAGGCAGAGTCCCTGGACAAACTTTCTGGCAGCCATAACACATGTTGTCTGGAGTCCAGCAGCCATGTAGTCCTTTTTCCCAGCAGAAACCTCCTGATCCTGGTTTCTACTGGCAAGATTCCTGTCAGCCTTCAGGTCTTCAGATCTCTGACCAGAATCTCCCATCAAGTACAACCTGTGGCTTTCCAGAGCTGCTATTTTTTTTTTTTTTTTTTTTAGGTTTTTTGAGACAGGGTCTCGCTTTGTGGTTCAGGCTGGCCCTCAGCTCAGCCTCAAACTCACATCACAGCAATCCTCCTGCCTCTGCCTCCCGAGTGCTGGGATTATAGGCGTGAGCCACCACGCCCGGCACTGTGGTATGTGGTACTGGTTGCTGCTGGGCGTGAGTCTCCACGCCCAGTATTGTTATGTGGTTACCGGGGAATCGAACCCGGGCCCTTGCACTTGCAAGACAGGCGCCAGAACCACTGAGCTAACTCCCCGGCCCACCAGGGCTGCTATTTAAGCTCACATCTTGGAACCTTTCCAAACTCTTCTACCATCCAGTTCCAAGGGCTCCAGAACCCCATCACTGGCTTCACTCCCAGTGCCAAAGCCTTACTTACTTTTCACTGAGACAAAATACCTAACGCTCTAAGTTAAAGGTTTATTTAGCTCACAGTCTGTAGAGGTTTCAGTCCATAATCAGCTGGCTGCTAGGTAAGGTGACACATGGCAGAAAGGTGTCACAGAGGAGATAGTCCATGATAAGCAGGCAGATGAGAGTGCATCAGGCCCCTTTCTGTCTCTTATATTTTATGCAGCCTACTGTCCTGAAGTGAGTGTAGCACCCCTACACCTAAACCCAACCAGAGCTGTGCCAAACCACTCGATGGACTGATTTGGAAATCATACCTTTGATCCCAGCACCACTCTAGATCCAGCCACCTCTGAAAAGCTCCATCTGCACGAGGCTTTGGGAAGACACCTAAATACAAGTGGTAACAGACCCCATGGAGCAACCCTCCCACAAGGACACTGCATGGCCAGCTGCTCCCAGTAGAGTGCTCCAGCTTGAGGTGCTCCAAGCCCAGTGCTCCCCTCCTCCTTCTCCCCAGAGGCTCACAGTGTAAGGGAGATGAGGGGTAGCACTTGGTAATGGTTAAGAAGAAGGGGAGAAACACAGTCCCAAGGACAGAGCAAAGGGAGATGTCCATTCTCAGGCAGAAAGGTCAGGGTGGACAGTCTACAAGAGATTCTGCCTGATCACTACAATGACCACACAGCGGCAGTTCTAAAGAACATCAGTGATGAACTCTCCTCCCTGAGGAAATCTTATGTTGGTCTATATTCTAAACAGTCACCCTAGGTACCCTTGAGCTTTAGTAAGACACGTGAGCTGCAAGTTAGTACATTTTAATTTCTTAGTCTTTACTAAACACCGTGCCCTACATCGAAGTTAATTAGTATAATTCCCAGTAATTCGGTAGGCCTTTACTTCAAGTTAGCACTGATAGTTCAGAAAGAGCTGAGCAGGCTTCGGCTAAACGCCTGGCCTTTAACAGTTGACTGGATATAAACTGTGGTAGCTCATTTCTCCCGGATGACCACTGGGGTTTGGGAAATAAAATTTAAAACAGAGAACAAGTGTGAACTGTGGAGTACTTTTAAATATCAGTTTTATTTCACACATGAAATATTTTACTGAATGTCATTCATATCTTGAAGATTGAATTTAGTCTTTTTAATTAATTAATTAATTTATTTTTTGGAGACAGGGTCTTGCTTTGCAGATCAGGCTGGCCCTGAGCTCAGCCTCGAACTCACAGCAATCCTCCTGCCTCTGCCTCCAGTGCTCGGATTACAGGCGTGAGCCACCACGCCCGGCACTATGGTATGTGGTACTGATTGCTGCCGGGTGTGAGTCTCCACACCCAGCATTGTTGTATGTGGTTACTAGGGATGGAACCTGCACCCTTGTACAAGGCAGGTGCTGAAACCAATGAGCTAAATCCCTGGCCCAAATTTAGTCTTCTTTTTGAGCTTTTAATTGTCCATTTTAAAACTAAAGAACCAACCAGGAAAACAAAAACTACTGATATATTAACAATTAAACCACCAATATGTAGGTAATTTAAAACACATTTGTGCAATTTTAAAAGTATTAACCCATTGTTCTTTTCCTTTTATGTAGCAATATTTTATTTTTATTTCCTCACTGGCACGATTATATATATAAAGTTCAATATAAAAATGTTTCATACATTTCTGTTCATTATTACTTGTTTCATTTAATGAGTATCATTAAAAATGGCTTGGTATGTAGAGGAGGGGAGCATCAAAAGTAACCTGAGCGCAGCCAGGCAGCACACACCTGTAGAGAATCACAGTGACTCAGAAGGCTGAGGCAGGAGGACTGGAGCTTGCAGCCAGCCTAGAATACATAGCAAGACGATGTATTAAAAGAAAGAGCTGGACTGGAAAACACAGCTCTGTGACAGAGCACTTGCTGAGCAAGTGTGAGGTTCTAGATTTAATCCCCAGTGCCGGAAAAAAAAATAGATACATTTGATTTCCACGAGCAAGATTTAGCCTCAAGGGAAGTCTCTCCAGTAAGGTCCCAGTGGGCCTGAGAAACAGTCTCTGGAGGACTCGTGGGGACAACACATTCCTCCCTCACACCCCTCGTTCCAGACAGACATCAAAGGCATGAGGCAGGTGAGGGCCCTACACTTTGGGTCTGGTCCCCGGCAAAGGCCAGGGCAGGCATCCAGGCCAGAGGAGATCCACCACTGTCCTCCTCTGGGTCGTCAGTATCCTGCTCTCCAGAGCCAGAGGCCCACGGTCTTCTTTGGAGCCCTCTCTTCCAAGGGACAGACCCAGAAGTCACTGCACTCACTGCCACCACCGTCAGGCTGATGGCGGTGGCTACTCTGGAGAAATAACTCAAGGGGGTTCGAAGAGAGGCAACAAGGCTGACTCTACAGCACTGCTGAGCGCCGCTGTGTGTCCAGCACTGTGGTGGCATTTCATATTTATTCTCCCAACATTTCTCCAGGGAGACAGGACAGCCCTCTGCCACCAGTGAGGAGGTGGCATTGGGTCGGGCTGCTGGGTGCTGACTGCCTGGTTGCATGTCTCGTGCCCTGTGTGGGCAGGTCTGAGATGGCCTCCCAGAAGCCGCAGGGAGAAAAGGCTGGGGCTTGTAGGAGGAGGTTTGGGATGCTTGGGCCCTGGAGGCAGGGTCGCTCTGGAAGGCCTCAAAGCATCGGAAGAGGAACATCCAGTCCCCAAGGCCTAGGTGGGCCTGCTTCTTCAGCATCCCTGCCTGAACCTCTGCCCACCAGGGCAGATGTGTGGGCCCAGCCCCAGCAGCCCCCCAGAGCCTGACTTCCAGTCTGGCTGTACAGGGCTGTTCCACAGGGCCTCTGTATCTGACTGCCCCTTCCTACTCCCCCAACGCCCCACCCCACTCCTGAGCAAGCAATAGGCCAAGATCCCTAAGACGCAGGTTGGTATGGCAGGGAGGGCTGGTCTAGAGGCCAGGATTCTGTCCCTGGCTTCAGTCCCAGTAACCCCTGGCAGCCCACAGCTGGGCACAGCCCTTCACAGCTCACTACTGCTGAAGACGCACAAGCCCCTGAGGTGGACAGCAGCGCTCGCTCCAAGTGGAGGGACCCTGGAAAGAGGTGACCACAGCCACTTCACCTCAGCTGGCTCCAAGCTGGAGTATCCGGCCTCCAGAGGGCAGAGCAGGTCCAACACTGCTGAGGTGCTTGCGGCCATTTAAAACAATTTCTCTCTCGTGAGGATCACCATCCCACCCTATGGGTTTGGAAACTGAGGCCCAGAGGGGGTGGAATTTACTCAAAATCACACGGTGGGTCAGCAAAGGACTTGGTGCCCTTTCACCACCTACAGAGTAACTTTCCTGCCGGCCCCTTTGCACAGGGCTGAGCCTCTGCTGAAGATGGAAGATAAGATTAGGTGACCTCGATATCAACGGGACCTTGTGAAAGGGTTGCTAAAGCAAAGTGCCAACTGTCGAGGGCAACTGTTGGAACTGGTGGCATCGCTGAGTAAGGAGGGCAGAGGAGGGCACTGGACAGGCTGCGGGGGGGGGGTGATGGGAACAGTCCTGTAGGGCACTGGAGCAGTACTGTCCACACTGAGGGAGGAAAGGACACATCCATCAGAGAAAGGGGCAGGGACAGGCCAGTGGGCAGAGCGGCGGGTGGGCTCCTGAGACGAGCAGGTGCCTCGCAGGGAGGACAGGGCAGGAGGCAGGTGTGAGAGCGGTGGGCCTGGGCATGCCCTGCCCGGGTGCATTTACACAGAAAGTGTGGAAATGGGCCCCTCGGGGTCACACTGGCAGACACATAGCTGGATCAAAGCCCGCTCAGTGGGAGCCCATGCCAGGCTCTGCCTCAGCCATCCCTTCATCTGCCCTGGGCATCTCGGAAAGAGCTGAGAAGGTCAAGGGAACAGGCGACTCATGGACCACACATTATTCATTCACTTGAAAAACGTTCACTGAGCACCTACTGAAAGCCAGGTCTTGTGCTGGACACAGTACAACAGTAAAGTGGCCGAGGTTTTTGCCTGGTGGGAAGAAGAGCCTCACCAGTCATCCAACCCCACCCCCACCTAGGGTGTGGAGACAGAGCCCGCCCGGCTGTGCGGGTAGTGAGGGACAGGGCCAGACACAATCCTTCTCCAGGGTGTTTGCCACCCTCCCATCATCAGGTGGCACCTGTGTATGGGGTGCCACTCCAGAGCCTGGTGGAGGGTAGGGATAGAGCAAGAGGGTAGAGGAGAAGATGAATGTCCTCAGGCTGTGAGGGACTGGGGTTGGGGGGGGGCAAAGTGTTTCCATGTCTCTATTCCCCTGAGGAACCTGGGGGTTTAGCTCAGTAGTTCCAGCACCTCCTGGAAAGTGCAAGGTCATGAGTTCAGTTCCACACACACACACACACACACACACACACACACACACACACACACACACCTTCACTCCCCTGAAGACCAGAGGGATGTTCTTGAGCTCCGCCTTGGGGGTTGGGCTGCTGGGGCCCAGAGCAGTCCTCCCCCACCAGAGGGGATATAAATGTCCCCCCGACCCACCTGTGCAACCTGAGGTCTCTCCGCAGAGATGCAGCTGCTCCTGGCCCTAGCAGGGGTCCTGGCCCCTCTCACGTTCATCCAGCCTTGTGAGAGCACCATCCCAGGTGACAGCCCTGTGAGCATCCAGGGAGAGTCAACCTGAGGCAAAGGAAATGCAGGGAAACACTTGGATCAGGGGAACCCTGGCTTCCCACCCCTCACACAGCCTCCCCAACACAGCTTCCCCCAGGGCAGTGGAGACCTCGGTCCTACAGGAGTGCCTCACGCAGGCCAAGCTGCTGGTGGACACAGCTTACAACCGGACGCAGAAGAGGTGAGCCCGGCCTGGGGCTGCCTGGTCTGGGAGGGCCAGACGGGGAAGGGCTCCAGCAGAGTCACCTCACCCACACTGACCCTCTGAGCTTCTTTTCGACCACAGTAGGCCCAGTCTTGCCTGCCGTGGGGCTCTGAGGTGGGCCTGCGCCCTTCCTTCAGCCCCGCTCCTCCCCTGACAGCGTCAAGCAGCGCCTCCGCGGGGGCTCCGCCAGCCCCATGGACCTCCTGTCCTTCTTCAAGCAGCCGGTAGCAGCTACCAGGACTGTTGTTCAGGCTGCGGATTACATGGATGTGGCCCTCGGGCTGCTGGAAGACAAGCTGGGACCCCGGGGATCCCAGCCCCTCAATGTCACTGGTACTGCGAGTGGAGGAAGCCAGAGCGGGAGGTGGGGTGCGCAGCGGCCGTGTGGGGGGAGAGGGTAGTTGGACGTGAAAGCTGGGAGCGGCCGGTGCAGAAGCTGAGACCTGGACTGACCGGCCCACCGCCCCTGCAGCTGCGCTGACCGAACCGCAGCTGCTCCTGCTGTCCAGGGCCAGCGGCTGCGCTCTCCGGGCCCCAGCCGAGAAGTGCAGCAGCAAGTACCGCACCATCACCGGGAGATGCAACAACAGGTTCGCCGCCGTCCAGACCCGGCCCCTCCCTCCCCGACGCTCCCGGCCCCACACCCTGCTCACCCGCCCACTCCCGCGGCAGGAAGAGGCCCTGGCTGGGCGCCTCCAACACGCCGCTGGCTCGCTGGCTGCCGGCCGAGTACGAGGACGGGCGGTCGCTCCCCTATGGCTGGAGCCCGGGCAAGAAGCGCAACGGCTTCCTCCTCCCTCTGGTGAGTAGAGCGGAAGGGGCTGCAGGATGCTTGATCTCCATTAAACACAGGGAGGAAACACAGCCTGGGGTCAGCCCGTGGGGTACCCTGCAGGCTCTCCCGCCAGCCGGCTGGGTGATGTGAGTTAGTGATTCCACTGAGGCAGGAAGGACCTGGACAGCAGCAGCCTTGAAGCGCGGCGGGCGCCTCTGCTCAGCTTCCTCACGGCTGGCTTATTGCTCCTCCTGCCCTGATGCCAGGGCAGATGCCAGACCCTCCTGTGGCCGCAGGTCTCTGCCCGACTGGGCTCTGACTACGCGGGGGCTGAAATACTTAGACACCTGCAGCCCGGGGCCGCGACCGCGCCCTGCGCTTCCTGGAGGTGAAACCGGGCAAGAGCCCCACCGGTGAGATGGAAGTGCTAGAGACGTGGCCGTGGGCCGGGAGGAACCCGAGGCGGAGAGACGGGGAGGGAGGGGACAGGCTACCTAGGGCCCTTCCTTGGTACAAGAAAAATTTACAGTGAGGCTCAGCACAGCTGGAATCCATCCAGCCTTTTGAAACAAATCAGCCACACGATGCGAAGCGGGCTGAAGAGACCCAGAAGGTCTCAGTGCGCAGACCAAAGCTGGCCCGGGGTGGGGCGGCCCTGCGTGGGCCCGGCTGGAAGGAGGCAGGGGCAGCGATGGCCAGCCGCAGCCTGGGCGCTCCTCCGGCCTCTCTGCTAGGGCATTCACCCCGGGGACCACGAGCAGCCAGGAGTAGCCAGGAGGTACCACCAAAAGGCGGCTGAGGGTGGAACTCAGCGTGAACTACAGTGCTCCTGCCCCCGATGGGTGCAAGGCTGGACGGGGCTCCGCAGGGCCTGACGCCCGTGCTGAGGAAGTGACAGCCGGCACATCCTCCCCCACCCTGCTGGGCTTGGATGTGGGCACTGAGGCGCGGGAGCCCTTCTAAAGCACGCACTGACTACATGATTACAGACTGGCAGTGCTTTCAACACTGCACAGCACATTTTTCAATACTTAAAAAAATTTTTTTATTGTGAACTAGGTGATTTTATGTATACATCATGGACACACTCAACATTGAGAATTTGTACCAGTATATCACACGACTTATCATTTTTTCCCATTCCGCTACCCACCCTACAACTTCCTTTCTAAAAAAATATTTTTACAAAAAGATTTTATACAAGCAATATATATATATCTCGATATATATATATATCGAGATATATATATATATATCTCGATATATATATATATATTGATATATATCTATAATCACATAAGTGATCCAGTACAGATATGCTATGGTTTGTTACAAACAGATATCCACCGGTTATAGCCTTTGCATTAACTCCTTAGTACCATAGTCTCTGGGTGCCAGAGGCATTGGGGTGGGTGGAGTGCATTTCCATCCTTGTAAACCCTTCCTAGTACGCAGTATCACTCAGTAAACATTGCTCTTACTAAATAATAATAATTCCACAAAGCCAGTTTCTTTATCTGTGGGATAACTCATAGAACTAGTATGAATACTAAGCAAAGTACTTGGTCTAAGTAGCCACATAAGAAGTGATCTTTTAATGCTAGCCATTACAGCATTGGATCTTTTTGGTTTTCTGGTTTGTTTTTTTGAGAGGATTAGTATCAAAGTATCTTGTTAAATATAAAGAACTGTATACCTTAATCTGGCTATGCCAATTGATCTCTATGATTTCATATTTATCAATTTTCTATTTATATGACAATATAACAATTGACCATCTACCCACCTGTCAATATCTACTTGTTATTTTTCTTCTATTGCTTCTCCCATCTATCTGTCCTCTGTAGTGTCTATCACCTTGCAGCCAGCCTGTGCATCTGTGAGTCATTCCTGTTATCTGTTGGTCTACATATTAATTTATCAATTTGGTTTATTTTCTCCTCTGGTGGTGCCGGGGGTCCCGAGTCAGTCAGACCAATCCTTCTCCTCTTTCCTGCTGGAATCCTCAGGAGCCAGGCCAGAGACCATCCTTCTAGAATGACAGCCTCAGTGGGAAAGAGCAGCATGGCCAGGGACAAAGGAGAACAGAGGAGAGAGGGCGGGAGAGGAGAGACTCGGCCTCTCTGGCAGGGCAGCTGCTCCCCTGAGCCTTGGGTTGGCTCTAGCACCTTGTGGATCCCAAGCCCAAGTTCACTGCTGACTTTATCCCCCACCAGGTCCGGGCTGTCTCCAATCAGATTGTGCGCTTCCCCAGCAAGAAGCTGACCTCTGACCGCGGCCGGGCCCTCATGTTCATGCAGTGGGGCCAGTTCATTGACCACGACCTGGACTTTTCCCCAGAGTCCCCAGCCAGAGTGACCTTTACTGCAGGTGTGGACTGTGAGAAGACTTGTGCCCAGCTGCCTCCCTGCTTCCCTATCAAGGTACCTTCAACCAGCGCCTGGGGTGGCCTCTAGCCTAGACAGAGTGAGGCAGGTGGGGACAGGAGTCTGAGGCCTATCTTGAAGTGCTGTCTGTGGAGCTGGGGTATCACCCGGGGACCCGGAATACAGCCAGGCATGGGCCCTCTTGTGGCACGTGCTAAGGAAGAGAAGGGGTCTGCCGGCAGCCCAGCTGGGACTTCATAAAGGAAAGTCGTGGACACAGGCCTTGATTTACAGGTTTCACTCCTGGAACCAAAGTTCTTGGGCCCCTACTTTTGGAAACTTTTAGGATCTCTTACTCTCTCTCCTTCTTGAGCGTGTCCAAGGTGCCTGCTGCTCTCACCAACTTCTGGGGTTGGGCTGGTGAGCAGAGTCCTGTCCTGGGGGAAAATAAGGGTAGTGTGGCCCGTTAAGCAGGAAATGACAGAACCCAGAGAGTGGGGGTGTTGCTGAGGTACAGGGGCACAAGCACCGCCGTACAGTCTGCCACTCACAACAGCCAGGCCACGTGCCAGGGATGACGTGTGAGGGCCCTCCTCAGCAGAGCCTCTGGACCTTCTTAGTGTACTCTTCTCATTTGGCCTGTACATCAAGCCCAGCAAAGCCCCTCCACCTGGAGTGACTCAGCTCTGTGCTTGTGTCTGTCCATGCTGCACTGGCAGCTTCCTGCCACCAGCACTGGGGTTACTGACCATCATGGCCTCCAAAGCATCAGGCAAGAAAGGAGCCCAGGAAATGTTTGGCCATCTCTGTCTCCTCTCAGAAATGTTTCTCCTCCTGTAAGACGAAGCTCTAGATTGTTTCAAAAGACTCTTCCAGTTCTAATCTTTTGTGACTCTAAATGCGAAGGGCTCTCAGACCCAAGGGCTGAGCTTCATGGGTCCAGGTGAGTCGGGGCGGCTTCCCAGAGGAGGGCTTTTGAGCAGGCTTCTGAGGGAGGAGGGGGACAACTGGAAGGACCGAGGCTGCCGTTGCAGGGCTCCTCTTCTGCCTCAGATCCCACCCAATGACCCTCGCATCAAGAACCAGAGAGACTGCATCCCCTTCTTCCGCTCGGCACCATCATGCCCCCAAAACAAGACCAAGGTCCGCAACCAGATCAATGCACTCACCTCCTTCGTGGACGCCAGCATGGTGTATGGCAGTGAGGTCTCTCTGTCCCTGCGGCTCCGCAACCGGACCAACTACCTGGGGCTGCTGGCCGTCAATCAGCACTTCCAGGACAAGGGCCGGGCCCTGCTGCCCTTCGACAACCTGCATGATGACCCCTGTCTCCTCACCAACCGTTCTGCTCGCATCCCCTGCTTCCTGGCAGGTCAGCTCTGGGGGACTCTGGTGTCCTCCTGGGATGGGGAAGCCATGGGGGATATGGTGAGGGGATGTGGGTTGGCATAGTGTGGGCATCGATCGGAGCATAGTCCTCAGAGTGCCAGTAAATTGCAAGGAATCCCTTTGCCAATTCTGGGTGTGTGGCCAGAGATCTCTGCTAACTCACCACCTATTTGGTGCCCCAGGCACCACCCCCGGCTGCTCCACTCGCTGTAAGGAGCCGGCCATCTCTCCTTACACAGCAGCAGCCCCTTGAATTATCAAAGCAGCTTTGCTTCTCCTGGATCTTGTTCTTCTCTAGGCTAGATGAGTCCAACTCTAGCTAGACAGACTCAGCTGGTACCTTCTTTTTTTTTTTTTTTTTTTTTTTTTTTTTT
>PVIR01020778.1:0-10869 GCA_004026965.1 Petromus typicus | reverse complement strand
TCCACACCCAGTATTGTTATGTGGTTACCGGGGAATCGAACCCAGGTCCTTGCGCTTGCAAGACAGGCACCGGAACCACTGAGCTAACTCCCCGGCCCTGGTACCTTCTTTTGAATGTTATAAACTCTCCTTTGCCCCCGTGCAGGTGGTGATAATGATAATGATAATGAATTCCAGCTATTTAAGAGATTTGAATGGGTTATCCATAAAGCCCAGAGCAGCCCCAAAAGACAGGAACTACCATCCTTACTTTTCATACAAGCTGAGACTCGGGAGGATACATACTGTGTGTGAAGGGCACAGAGAGTTTCAGATGGAAGAGCCCACACAGGGACAACACCAGTGTAGCTCCAGGGTCTCTGCTCTGACTCTGTGGCCCCTGCTTCCCTCAAGGCGAGCGGCTCTGGCCTCGCTCTGTAGGGCTGCACATCAGTCAGTCCCAGGGGGAGCGGCAGGTACATTCATGACAGTCTCCCAAAGCATGCTCTAAACAAACCATGCTCTAGACCCTGTGAGAAGTGCTTGGTGAGAAGCCAGGTAATGAACATCCAGGCAAGGATGTGGAGTGCAGCGAGGGCAGAGCTTGGCCCTCCCCACTGCCTAGGACCCAGACCTATCTGCCTTGACAGAGAGGTTGCCTAGGAAGGGCTGTGGCAACTTGGAACTTGGGGTTTTCAAGGTGACACCCGGGCAACCGAGACTCCCAAGCTGGCGGCCATGCACACCCTCTTTGTGCGAGAACACAACCGGCTGGCCACCGAGCTGAAACGCCTGAACCCCCACTGGAGTGGAGACAAACTGTACAACGAAGCTCGGAAGATCATAGGGGCTGCGGTCCAGGTAGGAAGCTCTGGGTCTCAGTGTTACCCAGAAGCCAGCTGACACAAGGAGCCACCGGGGCTGTGGCTCACACCTTCCTGGTATGTGCTCGGGGATGTGTCCCAAGGCTAGGTTGGGTACCTATGGGTACCCGTGCCCCAGTTTTGCTGTCATCCTACACACTGTGATCCATGCACTCAGCTTCTCTGGGCTTCAGTGTATCATCCCCAGGGTAAGTTCACACTGCCACATCTGACGTGACAGTGAGGCTTCCTGGTGAGAACAGCCCTTGGAGAGCATGAGTCTGCCAGGAGCAAGTGTCCAAAAGGTCTACCATGCCTTCTCTCCCCCAGATCATCACCTACCGAGACTTTCTGCCCTTGGTTCTGGGCAAAGCCCGGGCCAGAAGAACCCTCGGACGCTACCGCGGGTATTGCTCTGAAGTGGACCCACGTGTGGCCAATGTCTTCACGCTGGCATTCCGCTTTGGCCACACCATGCTGCAGCCCTTCATGTTCCGCCTGGACAGCCAGTACCAGGCCTCAGCACCCAACTCCCACGTCCCACTTAGCTCTGCCTTCTTTGCCAGCTGGCGAATCGTGTACGAAGGTGACTAGGCTTTCCAGAGGCAGAGGGGAGGTGGTGGGGAGCACCCTCCCCCAGAGAGGAGGAGCCTTACTTCCGGGAGGCCATACTCTCTCCCTGGAGCACGGGAGGCAGGGACAGCGCAGCCTCCCACTGTGGGCCTCCCTGCCCTGTGGGGAGGGGAAACTTAGAGAGGCAGAGGCTGGTGTTAGACTGGTTCCTGGAGTCCTCCTCCTCAGTGCTCACTTTAAGAAGGTGGAATGACCTCTTCCCCAGCTTCAGCTCCCTTGTGTCCGCCCTGGCTTCTGTCTGGACACACATTAGAGGCATAAACAGCTGGCTTGTCCAGCTCTGAGACCCCTTAGCATCATGAGACAGCACAAGGGGCTTCTAGAGACTGGTCCAGTCTGTGCTGCTGTTGTTCCCCGCCGCCAGGTGGCATCGACCCCATCCTCCGAGGCCTCATGGCCACCCCTGCCAAGCTGAACTGTCAGGATTCGATGCTGGTGGATGAGCTCCGGGACCGCCTGTTTCGGCAAGTGAAAAGGATCGGGCTGGACCTGGCAGCCCTCAACATGCAACGCAGCCGGGACCACGGCCTTCCAGGTATGGGGTCGGCCTCTCCTCCTAGGCTCTGCTCAGACTGGGCCACTCAGGGTTCTGAGAAGACGTGGGGGCCTCCCTTCTGACAGGACAGATGGTGGCACAGATGTGATGCTCTGCAGCACCCTGGGAACCCTTGTCTCTAGAGTTAACTTAACCCCAAGGCCAAGACTTGGGCGCTGGAGCTGAAAAAGGAGACAGGACTTTCCTGGTAGAGAAAATGAATGGCCTGAGAAGGCAGGGAAGACCTGCTCCATTCCTGGCCTTCCTGGGGAGTTCCAGAGAGGGGGGCTAAAGCTCTAGGCCTACAAAACTGGCTCCTTGCTGAGAGGTGACGGGCACAGAGCCTTAGAGACAAGAGCTATGCAGTTAAGTAAGATCGCCTTGGCTGCATGGGAGAGCAGAGGACTTCATCCAGGGAAGCGGGAAGCGGAGGGACCTTCGCCGACAGTCCATCCAGCCATCCTAGTGACCGTGGCACACAGAGGGTATTGTCACTTTATACACAAGGAAATGAATTCCGAGTAATTTGCCAAAGGTCAGAGTAGTAAGTAGCAAAAGTCCGAACCGATATTGAAGCTGTCTCCCTTCTTCCTGCTGGTCAGCACCATTCTGCACGGGAAGAGCGAAGGTGTCACCCTCTGCCATTCCTGTCCCCTCTCTCCCCCCCATGTAGACAGAAGCCTCGTGTGCCTGGGCACTCTCTGGCCAGGGGACTCCCGACCACCTCCCTCCCTCAAACTCACCACAGTCCTCCTGTCTCAGCCTCCCAAGTACTGGGATTACAGATATGCACCACCAAACCCGGCTCAAATCACTTTTAAATAAACCAGATAGATTACTATAAGAGCACCTCACACAGCTTTGTAAGGGTCCCAAGAAATGTTCACGCAACAGAGCTTAGTAATAAGACACTGCATAAAGCCCTTTTGTTTAGCTGGGGTGAGGTTTTTGACCCAGGGCTTGTGTTTCCTCAGGTTATGCAAAGCCATCTCCATTTTTGGTTGCCCACTGCATGCTATGTGGCTTTGGCCCTGGTATTAGACCCTGATCGCTTCCTTCTTTCCTTCTGTCCTTTTCCTTCATTGAGACAGGGTCTCACTAAGTCACTAGTTGCCCAGGCTTGGCTTGAACACATGCTCCTTCTGCCTCAGTCCCCAGAGGGCCAGGACTACGGGGACACACCACCACTCGAGGGACCACTCACTTTTCTATGTGTTCACCCACCCTGAACTTCTCACGTGAATGGAACCACATTGCGTGTGGTCCTTTTCTGAGCAGATGTCTTCCTTTGTTGGTTCGTTCCCTCATTTATTAACTTGCTCACTCATTCATTTTGTACTCCTGATACGGAGCTTTTGATGTTCCAGCTACTGTGCCTAACTCAGGCACATGAGCTCAACAAGGGCCTCAGAAATTCCACACTATGAGCTAGGTTACAACAGCTTTTCACATCAGGACACACTCCTGTCCGATGCACATCAGGCTTAGTCACCCAGTTACATTTAGAGGGAAGCAAGCAGGTATTTGTGCCAGTGGGAACATTCTTGTCCGGCTGCACACTGTCCACAGAGCAAACACCAGACCGCTGTCCTCTCTCCCGAGGGCACAGCCGCACTCTGGGAGACTGGGGAGAGAAGCAGACCCTGATGAGGTGGACAAGACTGAAGCCGCTGCCCCTGCCCCGCAGGGTATAACGCGTGGAGGCGCTTCTGTGGGCTTTCCCAGCCCCGGAACCTGGCACAGCTCAGCCGAGTGCTGAAAAATCGTGACCTGGCAAGGAAGTTCCTGACACTGTACGGGACACCAGACAACATTGACATCTGGATCGGCGCCATCGCAGAGCCTCTTCTGCCGGGGGCCCGCGTGGGGCCTCTCCTGGCCTGCCTCGTGGAGAACCAGTTCAGAAAAGCCCGAGACGGAGACAGGTGGGTGATCTCACTGGAAAAGACAGCAGTGCGGAAGCGGAGCAGAAACCGCTAGCATTTCAAGAGAAGACCACCAGCATGTTCTTGGAGAGAAGAGTTTTAGACTTGTGTCAGCCCTCTCCTTAGAAAACTGAGTCTGAGAGACAGAGATCCAGCCTGGGCAGGGGTCATCTTAAACGCAAGGCAGACTCGCTATTCTGGGCTGGCAGATCCCATGAGATGGAGAGGATTAAATCTGGTTTTCCTCCAATAACCTTGTAGTTTAAAATCTAAGTCTTCATTTGGGTGTGGCATTTGGTTGGTTTCAAATCCAACCTTAGTTAAATTACTGTGCATTTCATAATGGGCAATTTATATAACCACTGCCACTGTTCCTTCAATTAGAAAATGGGAATAATACCTGTCTTGGAGTAAGTTTCTAGGAATTGAAAGAGACACCATCCGTGCAGTGCCTGATACAGTGTGTGTGAGGTAATTCCTTCCCAACCTTCTCCCACATCTCTCGACCTCCTGGTAGGTTCTGGTGGCAGAAATGGGGTGTTTTCACCAAGAGCCAGCGCAAGGCCCTGACACGGATTTCCTTGTCTCGAATCGTGTGTGATAACACTGGTATCGCCACCGTTTCAAGGCACATCTTTAAAGCGAATACCTACCCCAGTGGCTTTGTGAGCTGCAGCCACATCCCCAAGCTGAACCTGTCAGCCTGGCGAAGCACATGAGGCTCCTGCAGGTAAGAGGGGGCCTGGGCTGGGCCAGGTCCTCACGGCTTTCCCTGGACAGATGGCTTCTCTTAGGTGTCTAAGTAGAGAAAACAATACTTGTCACCAGGAACAGGGGACCCTTTCCTAGTGGCTTCCCAGTTTGCTGTATTCTGAGCTGATGGTCAATCCCAAAGCCGTGGACTCTGAGGGGCAATTAGGAACTGTCCAGCTTGCCTGAGAATTGCTCCCTGACACAGTTCCATCTCGGGATATCCGGCAAGTCCCTCACCTACCCACTTCTGCTATTTCCACAGGAGTCCCCGCTGAGCCCCAACCCTTGGAAATGAGGGAAAGTGAAGATTGTGAGGTTGCCTTCCTTGCTAGAGCGACTATTTCCTGCTGGTGCTTTTGCTGCCTGCCACTCACTGCTGGCCTTATTGGCTGAGAGGGAAAGCTGGGGCTCCTAGGGGAAATAGGCCTTGCAACCCAGGAGCATGAATCAGCACCAGGTGCAAGGACCTGCGAGCCAAGCCAGGAGGCCTCGAGGTCCTGGCAAGTCAACTGAAGGGTTTCCGGCACTTTCTTCTGTTTCCCTACCACCACCACGAGCGGGAGACCACAGGGTCCGTCCGAGTCTTGAACCCCACAGTCGTGAGCCCATGGGCTGGGAACATGCTCTTTCTACCAATAAAGCACTGCTGAGGGCAGGGGCTGTTGTGTGTGTGTCGGTGGTGGCCTCAGGCTCAGCCTTGCCCCGCTGTTACAGAGCAGCCCTGCTGACACGAGTTGGCATCCTGTGTCTCTTCTGGGGCTGAATGAAGACAGCCAAAGAAACTCCCCGATGTGAGGGGCCCAACATTGAGTTGTACCTGAGCCAAGCCAGCAACTTGAGCAGAGAAACAGTCCCCAGAACATATCAATATATAAACAGATTTATGTGCAAAAATTACAGAAAAAGGTACATCCAGTTAGCAAAAAGTACCAGGACCTGCCAGGGTCTTAGATCTCATGCTCCCCCTCTCTTGGAAGAAGGCAGGCTCCACTTTTAACGGCCATGTAACACGCAGCTCCCTGTAACTGAGGCTGAGACAAGCCAGACGAGAGGCTGCGTTGAGGACAGGCTAAGCAGGGTCCACCCGTGAGACTAGTATCTGGCCGGCCTCCAGGCCTGCCTTGCCGCTCTACCCATTTACAGGAGCTGACGTATGAAGAGGGCCCACGGGCCCTAGGGTTTCTCTATTCTTTAGGCTTTACTCTTACACTGCTCAAAGTCTAGCAGTGGGGCCAGCCTGGGAATCTCCAGTGCTTCTGGTCATTGGCAGGTCAATGTGGTCCTGAGGAAGAAAGATGAAGAGCCAGAGAGCACAGGCCTGATATCCTTCATCTTGTCCACTTATGCCAGGACAGGGTCAAAGACAGCTAGGAGACCAAGCTTCCTGAGGCGCCCACGAGGTCTTGTGGGAGGCTGTCTCGGGCCTCCTGCATGCGGCGCCGAGCTCGATGGAAGGCCTCTGCAAGAGAAGAAAATGCTGATGTGTAATTAGCTGCTACGGTGCAGAGAAGAACGTGGCTCTGGGTGGCCGGGTGGGCAGGAGGGTCTACCTAGCACGTTGTGAATGGAACTCTGCTGGCTGAATCCTTCCAAACGGTCCAACACACTCCGCATCCTTTTTCGCAAGGAGCTTGATTCCATGAAAGCCCTGCAGGGAAGCCCATCATAGGGTCGTGGCTGTCCGTCAGCCCTTAGTGCCGGCAAGCCCGGGTCAGAGGGTCAGCATAACTCACCTGGACTGCTGCAGACAATGCAGGCGGAAGGTGACACTGCCTGTGGTCTCTGTGCGGAGTCCGAAGCGGCTGAGGCGCTCCCCCTGGCACACCAGTGGAGACAGCGTCAGTATCTGTGTCTCTGGACCCTAGGGTGCCTGCTCTCCTGGCTGCTGGCCTTGCTACCATCCTCACCTCCATTCCTGAGGGGCAGCAGTTTCCCTGGGGAAGCCTCATGCCATCGTCCAGGCCCCTCATTGGAAAGCCAGCTCCAGGCTCCCAACTGCAGCTCAGGGAAATTCCACCTCAGCTAAGAATACGCAGGCCACGTGCTTCCCACAAGCGCCCCTGCATCAGATGACCGAGGCCTTCAGTCAGGAAGAAGGGCCGGCCAGCCAGCCATTCAGATGAGCACCAGGAGAAATCTCTAAGTATACTACTTTCCAGAGACCTTCTAGGATAGCTGTATCTATATTAGCACCTGGTTCAAAATGTGGCCATGATTTCTAGTTGAAGCCATGAAAGAAATGGCTTAGGAACACTGAGGCAGGGAACAACTAAGAAGAGGCCTCAATCAGAACCCAATGTTCTACAGAAGAAAACAGAAACATAGGTCCCAGCGGGAAGTCTCCCCGGAGCTGAGTCACCTTGAAGGTCCCTGGTATCCGCACATAGGTCGGGTCTTCCAGCTCCAGGGAGCCGCCAACGAAGAACCTTCTCAGCTCAGCCACGGTGCCGAGCTCCATGGGCCTCCACGTGGACACGGTCAGGGTGTGTGAGCCTGGGCAAGAGAAGAGGAGCAGGGGGCCAGGGCTCCCAAGGGCACGCGCCCTCCCTGACTCCCCAACAATGACCACGCGCGGCCTGGTGAGGACCTGACTGCTGAGGAAGGTAATCATGGCAGATAAGAACACCTGCTTGGAAATTAGGCAAAAATTTGAACCTCAGCTCTTCCCGTCATCACTTGTATGCCCAGGACAAGTTTCTCAACCTCCCTGAGTCTCCTTTTCCTCAACGCACATAATGGAAATAACACCCGCTCTTATATCTCACACGGTGGTTGGAGAATTGGATGAGAAGCATTTAGCACAAAGGCTGGCCCTGCTTCCTGGCCCAGGAAGAGGCCGCTGCTTTTATTTCAAAGTGAATGCTAAGTCAATCAAACCACACAAGCTAAGAAGCCAACTATCTATCATGCAGCTTCTCTCACTAGATATAAATCCAGTCAGAAGGGCAGGAAGCACATAATGGAGACCATCAGGCTGCTTGGCTTTGCAAGTCAATTCCAATGTCACATCAGATTTTTATTATTTGTCTCTAATGGAGCAGGGAGAAATTTCTCAAAGGAACAAAGCCTCTTAGCTTAACTGCTTCTAATCCCAAATTACTCCTATTTCACAATGGAAGCATTCAAATCTGGGAACGGTAGTCCTGTTCCTAGGAATGAAGACATGTGGGTCACCTGATAGGCGGGCACAGCAGGTTACCTGGGGTGGCAGGCAGCACTGCAGCCCCGTAGCCTTCCACACGGTACCTCTGCCAGAAATCCAGGGAGCGGACCTCACAGTACAGCACAGGCCACTCTGGGAGAGCATCTGGATACAAGCAAAGGAGCAGCCAGGTCACAGGAGATCTGGGCCCAGAGCGGCCGCAGGCGGAGGAGAACTGAACTTCAGGATCAGCCACAGCCCTGCTTACCCGCGGATTCATCCTCGTGGAGAAAAAGTGCTTCAAATGTGAACGGGTAGGAGAAATAAGCCACCTTGTCCTGAGAAAGAGGAGTGCCACTTTATACTCAGTGTGAGGAAGTAGGCAAAGCCTCACTTGGGATCTGTCATCCCTGTGGCTAACGACAAGGTCACTGTCACACAGAAAAAATAAAAATTATCATGCTGGTGGGTAAGAGGCTGAGTTAAACGGATAGTCAAATATAAGCTCCACCAGTCTTAAAAAGCCTGAAGGAGCCTTCGGCCTTGGCAGCCCCCAGAGCCCACACAGAAGGGTCAGGCCTAAGCCGGGCTCCTCCCCAGAGTACACAGCCGTTGGCCTGGGCGAGCCATGCCACCCTCAGCACAGATCTCATTCTTTTCCAGGGAATCTTGGCTCTCCATACCATTCCCAAGGACTTCGTGGCACAGGTCTGGGTTACTCCTGAGAGCTGATGGAGTTCTGGGCTCGACCATTCTGAAAGCCAAACACCAAATACAGTGAGTTCACCTGGGAGGAGACCAAGTCACTGAGAAAAAGATGAAGTTCCTTTCTTCAGGTATTCACCCACTCTTTCATCCAATGAGTCATGTATGTGTCAGTTCCTGAGGGTCTATTACTTGGGATATCTGGGTGACCAGCTATGAAAGACTCCTGTCTCCATGACACTCACATCCTGGAGAGCACGTGGAAGGAGAGACACACAAGACCAACAAGAGACTATCAGGTGGCAGTGAGTATCACACTGGATACAGAGCAAAGGACCAGTGACTTAGAGGTTCATTCAGAGTGGGGGTCAGAGAAGGACTCTAGGAACTGACACAAACTGAGCAAAACTGAAGAACCAGCCACGCAAAGATGTGGGAGGAAGGGTTTATAAATGGTCCTGTAAAGATGTAAGGCAGGAATGATCCCGGGGGTTCAAAAGCAGAAGAGGAACTGGAATGAGAAGGGACCAGCTCACTCAGGTGTGGGGTTTAGAGTTCACACTAAGAATGACAAGAAACTGTAGGGGTTTCCAGCTTAAACAAGACAAAACTGAGTATTGTTTTCAACAACACAGTGTGGCTGTGTGTGTGTGGCAAAAAAGCTACCATGGGGGAGCAAGAGAGGAAGCAAGAGGATAAGTCAGAAACTTGATGCACTGGCGCACACAAAGGTTGTGGCGGCTTGGTGTAGCATGCAAGACAGAACAGACAGATTCAGGAAGGAGCTGGCTGGCTAGAGGGAGCCGGAGGAAGCACGCGACTGTGCATATCTCCTAGGGTTCTGGCATCTGCAACTAAGTGGATGACACTGCCACTTTGCTGGGATGGGGGAGACCGGGGAGGGGAGCTTTGAGGGAAGTGGGAGGACTGGTCATGTTTACCCGAAATGGCAAAGAGGAGACTAGACAGCAATCTGGAGTCAGAGGAAAGGTAAAGGCTAGAGAGTAATCTGGGAGTCTAAGACATGTAGATGAAGTTTAAGCCACAGGATGGGTGTAGAGTAAGGTCTGTGATAGAAAAGGAAGAATCTGCCAAGGAGGCAGAGGCAAGAGAAGGGAAGAAAGTGAGCTGTGTAATGGTCTTCAGAGAGGCCGACTAAGGGGAAAGCAGAAAAGTCATGACTGGATTTGTCAATGGGAAAGAGCTCCACATCTTTGAAAAGAACCATACCCGCTTCAGGTGAGAAGCTGGACAGAAGCTTGGCCGAAGCTTCTGGAACTGTTGAATGGGCATAAACGTTTTACTTACTCGCAGCTGGCAATTCCACAAAGAAGTGGACGTAGAGATTGTCAAACTCATAGCCTTGCGCTGAAACTAAAAGAGAAAACGAATTATTTTAGCTTATTCTTGTAGGTTAGTCTTAAGGGCCCCCCAGTCTCTGGAAATGTGTCATTTATGGGCCTGGAACAGTCTATTTCCAGGAAGGACTCATCCTGAATTTCCCATACTGCTGACAGGTCAAGTTATGGGGCTAATGCAGCGTGGGGTGGGCTACTCACAGCTTCATCAGACTCGCCCGTGCGTGGAGAGATCCGTCCAACAAGACACTTACCTACCTCTCCGTTTACAAAGAGCCGGAGGGCACCCGGGGCCGTCTAAGGTGGGAAGAAGTGGGAAAAGTCAGGGGCCTGGAGGGACTGAGCACTTTCTCCAGCCCCATCCACAGATCTGCGAAGATCTGACACTGGATGGCAGGCCTGGGCCACATGACTGCACTTTCTCCCCAGCCTACGCTTTCTCCCAACTCTTCAGCACAAGACTGCTCCCTTCATTTCTAAAATCCACAAGGAAAAGTATACAATTTAAATGGCAGAGAGTGCAGTGTAGTCTAGGAAACTGCCGAGGAAGGCAACAACAGCACCCTTCAGGATGCAATGGACATACACCCTTTACATGGCTGAGGCCAACAACCTAAAGGCTTTCTTTTTTAATTAACTGTGTATTTGTCTCATCTAACTTTTTAATGCAAGTATCTATTGCTTATACACTATGAACGTAAGTGAACTTTTTTTTTTTTTTTTTTAGGTTTTTTGAGACAGGGTCTCGCTTTGTGGTTCAGGCTGGCCCTGAGCTCTGCCTCAAACTCACATCACAATCCTCCTGCCTCTGCCTCCCGAGTGCTGGGATTACAGGCGTGAGCCACCACGCCCGGCACTGTGGTATGTGGTACTGGTTGCTGCTGGGTGTGGGTCTCCACACCCAGTATTGTTATGTGGTTACCGGGGAATCGAACCCGGGCCCTTGCGCTTGCAAGACAGGCGTCGGAACCACTGA
>PVIR01020777.1:0-21646 GCA_004026965.1 Petromus typicus | reverse complement strand
TCCAAGATGCAGAATTCAGCTAAGTGCCCATCAACAAGGAATAAATAAAGAAAACATAGTAGGTCTACACAATGGCTTATTATTTAATGCTCAAAAACCAATTCTGCCATTTGTGATAACATGGATAGAACTGTAGGATATTTTGTTACACAAGCTAAGCACGTAATGCCAGTTGTTGGCACAATTAGTGGAATGTGAAATTGTTGAAGTGAGAATGACTGAGAGTAGTGGTACTAGAGGTGGTGAACATGTGACTGGGAGAGATGTTGGTCAAATAATATGAAACTTCAGCCCAGTGGTGAGAATTCCTTCAGAAGCATGAAACATATCACAATGTATGTATCTAATAACCTTGTGTTGTGCTTTTGCAATGAGGTAGTAAGAGATTTTAAGTGTTCCCTTCATACTAAAATAAGATATGTAAAAAAGAGAAGCACATGACAGAAAGTTCTATTTGATAATTCTTAATATATCAGTCTAAGCAATTATCATATGATATAACACAATATTTCTTATCAATGAAAATAACAGACAAATAATCAAGAGCAGACAAAATGTAAGAGCAGTATGAATTTTTTGCCTTCGTTTTGTTCCTTTAGCTTTTGAAAAATGCTCTCGTTTCATCTCACCTGCTGCCTTGATATATTATTAAACTAAAAATCTCTTCCTTCAGTGTACATTGTAAAAAATGTGTCAAACACTATATATTAAAGTTAAAAAAAGACTATTCCTTTTCTCCTAGGTCATAGTCCACTGAGGAGACTATGGAATGAAAAAGAAATTTCAGTACTATTTGATAATTTTTATAAAGTACTAAAATTGGCACATTAAGAGATAAGCTAAGAGGAAAAGCACATAGCACAGATGGGGAGCTTTCTGTTCTCCAAGGGAGAAAGTGCAGAAAGGGTGAGATCTTCCTAGGCTGAGGAATCTGGATTCATGCGCATTGTGTCAGGAGTTTAATTTATATCAGATAAACTTGAGAGGAAGACAGACTCCTACCACCCAGGGCTTTAGATTATTTACTAAGGAGTCTACATTTTATCCAGAGGGCTCTGCGGAAACAGTAACAAGTTTTTAGTAAGCAAATCACTGAGATCAAGCTTGTGTATCAGAACAATCGCTTCACTACAGGGTTTAGAACAGATTGAGAGGAGAAAGTAAAGCCAGAGGCAGTTAAGAGGCTGTTACAATTGCTTCGGTCAGAATAATTATGACCCTACGAAAAGAGATTTTAGGGAGGATAAAGACTGGATAAAAATAATATTGATTGATCAGATTACACAGCAGGTTGATGAACTCCTCATAGTCCAAGATTGCTATATTAAATGAATATAAATGATGTTCCATTAAACTTGAATAATAACTCAGTAATTTGTTAGTATAAGTATGTTCATGTAAATTTAAAATAAATTCATCTATATTATTTTCTTGTTTATTTGCAATTCTAAAATTTGTAATTATATTCTGTAAAACTTCAATAAAGTCCTGGTTATTGTAGCTGAATTTTACAGCTAGAGGTATATATTTCATTTAACCTAATACATAATTTCAAAGTAAGATTGTCAGATCTTATTGAAAGTAGGAGTGAATGTGTAATTGTGCTTACCTAAACCCAGGGAGAGTGTGTGGCTTTGGTGTGTGTGAGGGGTGTGGCTAATGGCCCCCAAATGCAGACAAACAACACCAAGAAGTACAGGTGTGTTTCTGCAAAGCAGGAAAAGTCTAGATTTTAACAATGTACTGTATGTTTAAAAAATGACTTTGAAAGGTTTTCCCATAAACAAAGGGTAACCTTTGGAAGAGATATATATGCTAACCTTCATTTAAATATCAGTGTATACACATATCAAAGTGCTACGTGATCCTCTGCTGATATGAACAGTGTTCGTGCTTGATGCACCAATTAGAAGAATAAATGTGCCAAAATAACTGATTTAGGGCCAGGAATCTTTGAGGAACTTAAATTGTGCCAAAATGAAATAATTTATTCTTTTCTAAAACTTTGGTGTCTACTTTGGAATTTCCAATAGGAAAAATAAAGAGCCGTTGGAATGCTTTGTTAGTGATTTCCAAGGGTTACTTTTTCATTTATTTTCCCATTGTTGTCTGGATTTTGTGCATTTTTCAAGGAAGCATACTGAGTGAGAGTTAATTTCTGAAGTGATGCTCTTATTAAATTCACATATAAAAACTCATTTTTTTTAAAAACAATGAATGAGTTAAATACTGCACTCAGGCCTTCAAGCATTAAGAAATACACCTTCTAAAGGCTGAATGATTAAACACGTTCATCTCAGGCATGCATTTGAACCCCTACATGTCCAGTTTACACAATACCAAATGCTAGACTGCCAATGGCTTTAGCGACTTCCTCATTGGCAACTTATCTACAGCCTCTTCTGTCAATTTGTAGAATTTTATAAACTCACAATTGTCCATAAATTGCTCTTCTTATTTAATTTTTTTTAGTATTAGGGGTGGAGCCTGAGCCCTTGTCACTGAGCTACAGCCCTAGCTCCTCTTGGAAGAAAAGTTATGTTAAGACAGGATCTGGCTACAGTGTTAAATTACATAGATTGGGCTGGAGCTGGAGTCTTCCTGTTTCAGCCTCTCAGAATGCGGGGATTATAGGAGTTTGTTTCATGTCCAGCTAGCAAATTGAAATGATATCTCCTTTGTTATAAGTTTGTAATCTCTGAAAATGGATAAAAACTATACTGGGCTCATCGGATACAATTGAACTATATTTGCTATGTACGGAGGCAAAGGTGATGCCTGTAATCTTCAAAATATTAATGAGTTAAGTACACTGGACAGAGACCTTATTCCAAATTATTTCAAACACACACAAATTATTTGAGTGCTTTAGTATCTGCTACTGTTTATTTCAGTATTGCATCAGCTGCTCTTAGATGTTTCTACTTCCATAAATAGTTGAGTATTTCTTATCCTTTCTACTGGCTTTTCAATAATCAGATATAAATAAATGTGATTGTACATTACTGCCAAGGAGTTAATTTTGCTCATTAGAAATGATTTCATATGTTTCATATCTTGTAATTGAGATTTGTACCGAAACATTTCTTTGAACATTAAAGGCATATCACGTTTTGAATCACTGAGATGTATCATAAAGACGTGTGTGCTTTGTTGCTTTCTTTATTAGAAGCACTGCATGGTTCATACATTGGGAAGACTGATTAACATGTTAAAGACTAACACAGAACAGAGTTTCTCAAATGTGTATGTGTATCTGTGTTTGCCTGCACACATGAATCTACTGTATTCGTACATCTCTGACTTTTTATTTCAGCAAGAAAGCAATCTCTACAAACTGCTGAACTCAATAGACTTTGTTTATGCTCCACTCGAGGCATTTATCATTTTCCAGCTTGTATTCTAGCTCTTTATGCATATCTTTCTCTCCCCTAACCTTTTTCCAGGTAGGAAGTGTGCTTAATTCATCTTTAAACCTCCCATGGAGCTTACACACAGCTTTGCATACTGCAAGGACTTGTTACATGTTGTTAAATGAATGACAGAAAAAGTAAATTTTGCTTATTTCACCCCTTATTTTAAAAGTTTTTAAAAGGAATAGGTAGAAATCCATTACTTTTCAAGTCTTTTCCCAAACTCTACATTTAACTTTTTCTAATGTTTAATTTCTTAAAACTTAAATTATATTTATGTCAATAAATAGCCATTTAATATTGCCAGGGTAAGGTTTAAAAAAGAATTTATGATAAAAATATAAAATACTTGGAACTTATTTTCCTGAATTTGATTATAGAATCATATATTGACCAGTGAAAGGTATCTGCCTAAGTTCCCAATACAGCAACTTAAGGGAATACTGTAAGAATAGCAAAGATCAAATGCTCATTATGCTGCACTGGATCCAGGATAAACAACTAAACCTTCCCTCCTCTGTATTGAAAGTTGGCCTACATGAACAAAGGAACATAGAAGCGCACAAATTAGCATTAGTTCTTTAGACAGGGAAGAGAGAAGACATCCGCACTTTGAATCTTACGGACCTCCCATTTTCCTTCAGTCAACTGGAACCTAACCTAAGTTAGCCGTGGTCTTTATGAAGAAACAATGTACTCATAATTAAAAGAGTGGAAGTCAAGGCCCTAAACAAACATGCATGAGAACTGTGAGAGAAAAACGTACCTTTTCTGACTGAAACCCATCTGGCCATCCCATGTTTGAAAATAATAATGATTAGCTTCAAATCTGCCTAACTAGATCAACCAGAGGGGCTGCCGGCAGCTGATCTCTGTGCAGTTTCAGTTTATTCAGAGCATCTCTGGCTGCCGGGAGCCTCTCTTGATGCTATTCTCTCCGAAAAGAAAGATTTCCACTACATGAAGAAGAAACAGTAAAGCTGCAATATACTCCGATTAGGGGCCCCTGTGACAATCCTTGCTCAGGTTTCTAGGTTGCTGACATAGCTAAATAACTTAGATCTGTCACCTTTCCAAACCAACACCTTCAAACAAACATTCTAGCAATAGATTTGCTGACAGTGATGAGATTTAAAATATACACTTTCTTGCAATATTTGAAGCTGAAAATAAAACCATTCACCTCCTTTGGTAGTAAAGAAAAACAATTCTATGCATTTCTTTCAACAAAGAAGAAGAATGAGAATAACAGGAAATAATACTTCACATTATAAAAATACAGTACAGATATAGTTATCTTCAACATTATTGACTTCCATTACCACTATGGAAAATCATACTTTGCATATTTAGGGGAAAAAAACAGTTTTGCAAAACATACTGTGACATACAAAAGTAAAAACTGAAAAGAAAGAAAAAGATCACTGAGATATTTTTAATTGATATGCTTATCTTTTATTAACAATCTAGGTTAAATTATTCTGTCAAGGTTGTGTTCCAGTGCCGAAATCACACGCTGATTCTTTCTTTTTACCAGACAGAGTGCAGTACAATTACTGTTGAAAGTCTTAGAAATTATGATCAAAGGACTAGAAGGTCAGGAGCAACCTAGACCAAGATGGATTTTTACTACCTGGGTGCATGCGATTGTTACAGCACAGTGGGTCATCACTTCCCCAGGAGAAAACAGTGCTGGTATCTTGGGCAGAAATGTCCTTGGACAGAGTTTGAAAACATGTTCAGTAAAAGTAATATATGAAACTGAGAAAAACCCCTTGGTGGCCAATGAGAATGCTAAAGCTCTACTTCAGATGTCCTTTGAATATTACCAGTTTCTTAACAGAGAAGCAAATTGTCCCCATTGGTTTATCTATATCATAAAGTTATTATCTGGAGGAAACTTCCAAAGGCAATTGAATTAGTTATGTGGTTAAATTAAATCTTTTTCACCATTATTGATTTTATAAACAGCAGTGTCTGTCAAAATGTATGTTGCCCTACAATTTCCTCCCATTTGTAGAAATACAGATATTTTGAGCCCAAGTTTAGCATGTAGAGACCAGTGGAAAGTGACAAGCATAGATTGAAGTTCCTCCCACTCAGAGGATTTGCATTTGTCAAAGCTGCCCGGCACATGATCTCTTGAAATAGCTAAATTCCACTCTTCTCAGTCATTTAATAAATATAAATATAATAACCTAAATTCAAACCTACATAAAGAAAACAATTTCCCATTTTTCTATGCAACAAGGCTATAGTGTTGGAGCTTGCAGATAAAAAATGATTACTACTAATTAAAAAGAAGTTCAACTGACAGTTTTCCTGTAGTACATACTTGAAAAGCAGGAGCATTGTTTAGAATTGTGTATATGTAAGTGTCTGATACACTTAACAGACTTTTTTGAAATCCTGCCAGGCATGACTGACTCGGAAGTCTTCAACAAGTTACTTTAGCTGAAAGCTAACTTTCTTTTCCATGAACTGGGGCTATCTATATTATATAGATTTATTTTGAATATTGAATAAAATAATACAAATATTAATTACTGTAGGTTGATTATCATTTTGCTGTATGCATCTACTTTGTGTGTCTGTCTGTGAAAAAAAGTGAAATACTCCAATTTTTGTTTTCTAAATATGAATATATTATCAAATAAAATTTATACAACTATAAAGATGATACAATGGGGGGTTACCCAGCTTTCCAGGTTCTCCCTTCTTCACTCTTAGGCCGAAGCTTTCTTTCTACATAAAATTTTCCTACTCAAACCTCCATTGTTTTTTCCTATAATTCATTCTTCAGTTTTAGAGAACAAAAACTAGTGTTTTAAATGAGGGGATAGGCCTTGCTCTCCTGTGTTGATTTGGAGGCCTTCCACTGAGAAATATTGGACAAAGGTAAAGTTTTATTTCCTTCAGAGATTTTTAAAAAGATTGGTCTTTTTCTCCACAGATTCTAACTTTTGTTCTACAAATTCTGGTCCTTGTTTTAGCATTTGTTTCAACATGTTTAATTCTAAGTTGCATGCTTTAAAGGTTTGCAAACTGCTTATTTCTCTCAGGGTGCATTGTCCTTCATTAGAACTATGTTTATTCTCTGCTGCATAAGCAGTGTTTGTACTGCGTTGCTTGAAATGTTGTAAGATAGATCTCTTCAAACTTTTATCTGTCCCTTATAGAATATTAAACAAACAGTGGTTACTCTGCCAGCCATTAAAAGCCAATAAGGTGGCTGCCACTCTCAAAGCAGAGGACAGGTTTCTCCAGTTGCCCTCTTATGAATCCCCACTTGCAATCGTGGGTGCAGTGTTGACCAAATAAGTCACTGGATTCCTTTCAGAGATAGATCTCTGATTGAGTGGAGACAGTGAAAACTGAGGCAACGATTGATGAGCTCTGGTCAAGGACCAAAGCTGCACTTTTCCTCCTTGTCCTGTGGAGCCTGAGACCCCTCCTTCCTATCCTTCAAGGTGTAAAAAAGAAGCAAACTACAATACAATCCTCTACAAGGCTCAAGCTCTTCTAGGACAATACTCCTTACAAGAAGTAGATAATGGTCTTGGGCATGGTCATGTCCACAGGCCTTTTTCTCTTAGTGATCTAAAACAAATCAAGCAAGACCTAAGAAAGTTCTCAGAGGACCTAGACAGATACATTGAGAACTTCAGAGGATTCATATAAATCTTTGAATTAGACTGAAAAGATTTGATGCTAATTTTAAATCAAACACTTACTTCTGGTGAGGTCCAAGCAGCAACCCATTAAGGCTGGTGATGAATACCATATCATCTACTATGAGTCGCCAGCTGAAAGGCAGCCAGGAGTGCTAGAAGTCCCTACTGGAGCACAAACGGTCCCTACACAAGACCCCTGCTGGCCTGTGAATCCTATAGGGGACTGGTATAGGAGATATTTAAATTGTTCTGCATTATTGAGGGTCTAAAAAAGAAGTAAAAGTAAGGCAGTAAATTATCCAACAGGAAGAAAAGGAGCACTTCTAAAAGACAAATTTATTACTCAATCAACCCCAGATACTATGAAAAAGTTACCAAAAAAAATGGCTTCTGGTCCAGATAGTTCACTTGAGACCTTAATAAAAATTGCCTCCTCTACATTTTATAATAGAAAGCAAGAGGAAGCCAAGGAGAGGAGACAAAGAAATCAAGAGAAGACTTCAGTATTTGCAGCAGCTCTCAGAGAAATAGACTCTGGGTCTGACTCTCGGGGTTACAAGAACTCGACAACTCGGCTCATCTACTACCACTGCAAAGAGACAAACTACTTAAAAAGTAACTGTGACAAGAGGCCCCTGGACCATGCCCTGATTGCAAAGGTAACCACTGGAGTGAAGACTGCCTTTGGAGGTGAAGGCCCCAGAGGTTACACCCCTCTTACCAGCTGGTCCAACAAGACTGAAGGGACCTGGGACACTCTCTACCTTCTCCCTCTGGCTAAACTGTCATCTCCATGGAAGAGCCCTAGGTAGTTTTGACCTTACAGAGAAAAGAAGTGAGTCTGCTGTTAGACACTGGCACCTCTCTCTCGGTCCTCCTCTCCAATCCTGGCCTTCCTTCCAGCCACCATACATCAGTGAAAAGAGTCACTGGAGAAGAGGTAACAATATTTCTCCCAGCTGTTAGGCTGTGACTAGGATGGCTTCTGCTTTACTCATTACTTTTTAATTATGCCTGAAAGTCCAGTTCCTCTTCTTGGAGATATCCTGTCCTGTCTAAATACTATTTTACACACACACACACACACACACACACACGCCTGAAAGTCCAGTTCCTCTTCTTGGAGATATCCTGTCCTGTCTAAATACCATTATACACACACACACACACACACACACACACACACACACATATATATACACACACACACATACATACATGCATCTAGGTCAAGTATGCTGTCTTCATCTTGTAGAAACAGAAATATACCCTGAAGTATGGGAAACTGAAGGTAGAATAGACAGAGCAATAAACGCTGCTCCAGTACAGGTATAGCTCAAAGATCCTCCCATCTTTCCTCACCAGAAACAGTATCCTCTGAGACCTGAAGTAAACAAAAGACTATTGCCTAAAATTGACAACCTAAAAATTCAAGGTTTGTTTAAAGTTTGTAGTAGCCTATGTAACACTCCAACCTTGGGAGTTCAAAAACCCAACAGAGAATGGAGATTAGCGCAAGACCTTAGGTTAGTAAATGAGGCAGTAGTGCCAGTTCACCCAGTGGTTCCTAATCCATATACCTTTCTCTCCCAGATCCCAGAACACACTAGTTGTTTTTCAGTGTTAGACTTAAAAGATGGTTTTGTTTTTAATTTTTTTTATTCCTCTACATCCAGATTCCCAGTTTCCTTTTGCCTTCGAAAACCCTCATGACCAGGCCTCTCAGCTGACATGGATTGTTCTCCCTCAGGGATTTAAAGAAAGTCCTCACCTTTTTGGCAGGTGTTTTCTCATGATTTGTTCCCAGATCACAGTATTACAATATGAGACCTGAAGTAAAGAAAAAGATTATTGCCTAAAATTGACAACTTAAGAATGTTCCCAGATCACAGTATTACAATATGTAGATGATATACTGGTATGTGCTCTTTCAGAAGAACTTTGTAGCCTAGGCATTCATGCTGTGCTAAATTATCTAGCAGACAGGGTTTATAAGATCTCTAAATCTAAGGCACAATTTTGCAGCCCTGAGGTAAAATATTAGGGCCTTATTATATCTAAAGGTACTCGGAGATTAGGGAAAGAAAGAATTGAGCCAATTCTTTCCTTTCCATAGCCCAAAACTCTAAAAGAACTTAGGGAACTCCTAAGAAGTACAGGTTTCTGTCACCTTTGGATAGCAGGATATGATGAGACTGCAAGCCCACTCTATCAGTTTGTAAGAAAAACCCAAAAGACAAAGACCCATGTTTTAACCTGGGAACCTGATTCCCAAGCAGCTTTCCAAAAGCTCAAACAAATGCTTCTAAATGCCCCAGCATTTAACATGCTAACAGAACATAAGTTAAATCTATATATTGATAAAAGACAGCATAGCTTTGGGAGTGCTTACACAAGATCGAGGACCCAGTCAACAGCCTGTAGAGTACCTAAGCCATGAGTTAGACTTTGTGGCAAAAATATGGCCTGTGTGCCGCAGAGCTATAGCTTAGTGCCTGAGGCATCCAAGCTGACTTTAGGCAAAGATCTTACTGTATATACACCTCACATTGTGGCAAGACTTCTTTCATCTCTAGAGAACTTATGGTTATCAGACAGCCAGCTTCTTAAATACCAGGCCCTGCTTTTAGAAGGGTCAGCTATCCTTCAAAATCAGATGGCATTAGATATTTTAATTGCAGCCCAAAGGGGTACTTGTACAATTATAAAGGCTAAATGTTGTGCATATTTCCCTGGTCCATCTACTAATGTCAACTAAGACATCAGACGACAGGTTAATGCTACGTCGATTCTGAAACACCATGGACCTTGTCCTTATCTACTCTGTGGAAAGCTATTATAGGTTCCTCCTAGTAGAAACAATTGCTCGTTATATTCATAGTGATCCTCTTGGCCTTACTGATCTGTCAATGTATTCTTAACTTTTTTTTTGCCTTTGTCTCCTCCAGACTCAAGGCAGTAAACCTACCTAAAATAACCACACATGGAATATGTCAAGGGCCTTTAGATAGACCCTTTGTGGAGTGACCCTGATTGCTAGTTAAAATTATGACCCTTTCTAGCTTGAAGTCAGATCAGTCTTTACCCATTTCCCCTCACAGAAGTTCGGGGGTACCTCTTCAGAGGGAGAAATACTATGGGTAGGAAAGCTAGTTAGACAGGCAGGCAGATAGATTGGGGAGCCCTTGAAAAAACTCACAAGAAGGGAGATTCTTTCCAAAGGTCAAAGACACCAGCAGAACACCCGGGTAACAGTGATTGATAAGGCCTCATTCTCCTGAATAAGTCAATGGGTAGTCATGATCTAGATCCACCCCCTCCACAGGAATGTAGTAATTGTAAATTCCCCAGGGTAAAGGTCCAGGAATTTGGCCCACCTGGAATCGAAAAGACCCTATACAACTTCATTGGACCCCATTTGATCAAGATTGCTTAAACAACTGTACTTGTTGTAATTCCATTAGTGTGCCTATTTCTTTTAAAACTTAGTGGAAGCTCCCACTTTACCTATTGGTTAGCTGTTAATTTGTCCACCTCCTTGAATCTTATTGGAAGCCCCCACCTTAAACCCGCCTCGTCTTATGGCTTTGTTCCATAAAGACCCTCTGAAAATTGAGGTGGGTGGGTTATCCACCTTTCTGTGTTCCTCCTTCTGTCTCTCTTAGGCAGAAGTTTTCTTTTTAAATAAAATTTTCCTACTTGGACAAAAAAAGATGATACAATGAAATATTTTGTAAGTCACTATAAATAACACAATAGTATTATTATATACTGAGGTATTTACATGTATTATCTCCTCTAGATAGCATTTTAGTTAGCATTTAAAAGTATTAGTTTCCTCTTTCCTTAAACTTTTTTTCCACAGTGTTCATTTTAACTGAGCATGCAATTCAAATCTAGGGCACTCATATGCCATATATCGACAGCTCAGTCACCATCAAATTATGTATCGGATGTTACTGTCATGTGGTTACATCTCCTAATGGTGTCATAGCCACCCTACTCTCTGTGTATCCACCCTGTGATGTTTGAATTAGAACAAAATTATCCAATGCTGCATTCCTGGTATAGCCCCGTTAGGACATGGCTGCATTTAAAAGGCCATCATGTATTCAGTATTCACTCAGGCTAGATTAGAGTGGATTAGACATGAAGAGATGCAGTGATGTTTTGAAGTATAATACATATGAGGCACACTGAAGCCACAGCCAGCTCTGTTTCTTTGTTTGAGCCTATAAAGGAGAATTTGTAAAATCCAGGTCCCCATAGCCATTGCCATCCACCCTCATGTTCACCAACAGTTAATACAGGGTCCAACAAGAAAGCAAAGCCATGATTATTTCCCTATAACATCAGGTTGGAATTTCTGAATCTATTTATTTAGATTTACCAAATAAAGTCTATAAAAATAAAGCAAAGTGAATGAAGGTGGAAAAAGGGAGCAGGAATGGGTGGGAAGAGGCCTAGTAAAAGAAAGAGTAGGAAAAGAAAGAGTTAGAAATTAAGGGTAGGAAGAGACAGAATTTAAATTTCAGACAACAATATATTATTCAGCCAACCCTCAAGTGCTTTGCCATTACATATTGAAAATATTCCCTTACTTTTTGGATCCAGTGAAACAGATTTGCAATGAACTGTACTTAAGGAAAAATCTCCTTGACTTTGGTGAGTAAATTGCTTATCAAGTTCATGGCTCGGATCCCAGATATCTTTATATTTCAGAATACAGTTGAGAGGATTAACTTACCTCTGAACGTAAAAAGTTAAAATGTTATTGCTATTTACCTGGTGTTTTCCAGTATAAAACCTTTAGTCTATATCTATTCACATAATTTTATTCCATGAGGCAATCACGTGTATTTCTTTTTCAAGGAACCCTTTACTCTTCATCTATGTTTTGCGTCTCAACCTCAGTTTACCCTCTTGCTGAAAACTGTTTTCCATGTTTCCTCTGACAAATATCCCTGCAAATTCTCATGTCTGAGTAGGAAATTCTCCATCCTCTACTGTGTTACCTCAATCCCTTTACCGAGTCTATTTCCCAAGTAATAATAATTGGTTCAGAATAGGTCAAGTAGTTCATTGAGATCAAATCAGATCAAAGAAAACTCAGGCTTCTGAAAAGAAAAGGCTCTGAAATATATCCCTTGAGTTAGGAACCAAGAGTTACTACAGCCGCTTAGAGACAAAGGTGGCAACTTAAGGAGGAAACCCACACTTACAGGAAAGGGCCCCAAGTCCTAGATCTCAGTGGCCTGACTTGCACTCTGCCTGCAATGAAGCCAGAAATCTTTATCTTGTTTTCAAACCTATACACCAATATTCAAACCAATTCGTGTCAGTATTTTTTTGCCAAAACTTAGCAGAAAAAAACACCCCTAATAATGTGAGTAGCAAATGGGGAATTAAAACACCAACATTTGAGCCATGACTTGCTCCGAGTGAACTTGGGAGCAAATACGGCTGCAAGAAAATCACATCTACAGAAGAGTAATTTTGAAGAAAGAAATCTTTCCTGCCTACTTAAAATTTTTATTCAGTGTGTCAATACACAGGAAGTATTTAAAAATATATTTTAAGTGGGAAAAAGACAACTTTATTTGAGCATCATTAATATTTCAGGGATATAAGATAAAATAAGCATTTTTCCTTTTTACTGATAACCAAAATGGTGGCATAAAACATACACAGTAGAAGATCAGTTAAGACCTTTTGATTCTCTACCAAAATCTATCAACTACCCTATGCTACTTCTTTAATTTCCATATAGTTCAAAATAACAACTCTCTTAATTATTAATGTGAAATTATTATCAACCTTATTTTCCATTTCTAGTTTTTCCCATTACTCCTCTCACTGTACTTGTGGCCAGAGTTTCACTTTCAGGTTTGATTGCAGAAATGTGACCTTGTATCTCAATGTTGTCATATCTTCAGCTGCAGACACGCAAGATTTGAAGAAGTCAATTTTCCTTTTTACAGAAGATAATTCACATTTAAGCTGTTCACAATACTCTGGGGGTTTTCACACCATGAAGACATTATCCCAAGATTAAATATTGGTAGCTGCTTACAAAATGCTTGCAAACAGAGAATATTTACTAGGCAGCTGAGCAGATGCAATGTAGTGTGCTGTAGAGATTTAGGGAACTCTTAGGAGTAGAACATATTAAGAGAGAATACTTTTCTTTTACTGTCTGCTATGCTTTGTTCAGAAATTAATTTCAACCAAACAGCTTCCCATTAGACTCCTAGGTCTGTGGAAAACTACAGTGTGGCCCCTGGACTCTACCACACGTGATATCTTCATCCATGTCATTCTATAGCATTCATTCCTGGTGGCAAGGGGATATTTATGAAGGAGGAATTTGAAGGTGCTTGTGAATAATCCCAGCAGAGGCAGAAGTCAGACCAGGGGATCCTGGGATAAGCAGTTAGTCCTTAGAAAATGCGGTTACAGTTAGGGACATGCAAGGAAGGAGGCAGCATGGTTGACACCATAGACCCTCATTCCTTAACAGCAAAACAAAACAAAAAATAAAAAGAATATCACACCCTTTAAAAGGATAGAGAATATTACCTTGTTAGTAGGTAACTTGTTCGTTGAGGACAGAGTTGAAGTTGAACTTACTCTTGCATTTCAGAGCCAGGCAAACTGCTTTCAGTGCTGGTGAGCTTTCTTTGGATTAAGTAGATACACTGGTGCAGGGGTAGATCGAAGTAACAATAGAAACCATAGCACTGGGATCAAAGCCTGGCTACCCTGTCTTGACCCAGGTACAAGAATAAGTGACTTCTTCATCTAGGCATGGTGGTCAACACTTGAATCCCACCACTGACAGACTAAGGTGGGACAACTTCGTGTTTGTGCCCAGCCTAGGCACCATAGAGACCGAGTGAGACATTACACTAGCAAAAAAAAAAAAGAAAAGAAAAAAAAAAAAAACCAAAGCAAAACAATAAAAAGACTTTTTAAAATAACTGGGGATATAGTTCAATGGAAAGCACTTAGGTCCAATCCCTCATAATGCTAAATAAATTGAAATAAATAAGAACTCAGTCTACCATGGTCCTCTAATACCTGAATATTAAACCCAGTGGCATTGTGCATGTGGATTCCTAATGAGGGAACAGGAAATGAGAGAGAGTAGAACATGCTCTCAGGATTTAGTCCCTCCAGGGGTCACTTGCTTCTTCACATTTTATTTCTATCATTTGATACTACTTTATCTTTCTAATTCTCACGATTTATTTTTCCTAGTAGTAATAATCCTCTTGGAAATAAGACTTGTTTCTAGACCATCTACTATTTTTGTATTACCTTAACTTTTGTGCCTTCTCTTTAGAAAATTTTCAGTGAGTATCTGTTGAATGGAATTAAGTTCAAGGTGGTTGCCTTGCCAGCATTTTATGCCAACAATATATCTAACCGAATTATCCAGAAAGAGTTTGAGAATATTGCAGACCAACTTCCTCACAGGATCCTGTGATTCATCCAGGAAATCTTAGAGTTGAGGATATATTTTAACACCTTCCCTCTAATGATTCTGATCTACTGCCTTACTAAATATTAATAATTTAATGAGTGAGAAAGAAAAGACTGACTTCCAACAGCTGTATCCTCAGGTTAATTTTGGTTTAGCATCCCGCTTTCTTAGTCAGGGCAACGCTCCTCCTTATATGAACCCCTTCGTCAGTGCAGCTTCCCGTAGGACCTATCTCACTTAATTAGCTGCCTAGCAGATCACAAAGCTATCCCCAATCAGGTGTTAGCTGGGGCTTCCTAGGGTGTTACGTCCTGTAAAGCAATTTCAGTTTAATAGGGAATGTGAAGACTAAAATCTTTTGGGCTTAAGATATCTTATCGGAGTTTCAAGTACCAGTGTGGGAGCTATTTCAGGGAAGGGAGGTCTTCAAAAGGGAACTTAAAAATCACAATAGAACAGACTCCCTACTCACGTGGCTGGCCGCATTTCCTGAAATATCCATCCCCAGCTATCCCTGGCGTGAAGAAGTCTCTGGTGCTTGCCCTTCTACTAAACTGTAGAGTGTTGATGTTAGAAAACACGCATGTGTATATTGTACTTTTATATGTATTATTTTAAAACCAATGAAACACATTTTTTCTTATGAAACAAATACACAAATACAGATAAGAATATAAATGTATAATTTTAAAATTTCTTCTAAAATTTCCAAGTAATCAACGTTTCTTGAATCAATTCAGAGGAGATAGATTTATTGCCTATGCAAGCTCTCTCTATTTAGGAATCAAGTCAAGATTTTCTTTTTCTTTCTTTCTTTCTTTTTTTTTTTTTTTTTTTTTTTTTTTTTTTGGACAGGGTCTCGCTTTGTAGTTCAGGCTGGCCCTGAGCTCAGCCCCAAACTCACATCACAGCAATCCTCCTGCCTCTGCCTCCTAAGTGCTGGGATTACAGGCGTGAGCCACCACGCCCAGCACTGTGGTATGTGGTAGTGGTTGCTGCTATGCGTGAGTCTCCACGCCCAGTATGGTATGTGGTTACCGGGGATTGAACCCCAGTCCTTGCGCTTGCAAGACAGGCGCCAGAACCACTGAGCTAACTCCCTGGCCCAAGTCAAGATTTTCTTATTCGGGGAAAAAAATGTTCTACTTCTGCACCATAAGGTTAAGTGAGACAAGAGGAATAGAATTGCTACTAGGAGATGAACTGCACTTTGGAATTGCAAACATAGTATTCTGTGTTATTTTTCTTTGGGGACCCCCACATAGACACTGAAATACATACTTTATGCAAAATGAAATCATGTTTGCATGTAACAAATACATTTTCCACACATCATAAAATTACTTAAAATATATAATGTACTATAAATGCAATGTTAATATTTGCTGTGCTGTATTGTTTAAGTTATGATGACAAAAAGTCTGCTTATGTTCACCACAGAAACAATTTTTTAAAATATTTTTGAACTACAGTTGTCTGAATCATTTTATTCTTAGAGGTTTCATTAGCATTCCTGTTTAAACTCTTTCAGTCAACTGCAGTACCTACTCAGTGCAAACAAAACTAAACATAAAGCTCTTTGGCTGAAAACAAAAAGAAAGACAAATATTTATTTTCTAAAAAATTAAAAGCTGAATAAATATTTCTTATTAAATAAACTTTGTTGGTGATTTATACATTTAAAGGTAGCCCAAAGGAAGAGAAATGCACACACTTATATACATATACACAGTATCAAAACTCTACAACTAAAATATGGGTGTGGTTTGAAAGGGCCCTCTCTAAAATTCTAGAATTGACAATGTGGTAGTATTAAGAGGGGAGGTTGTACAAGATTGTATCCTGAAGGTTCATCTCTTGTGAATGGGATGAAGGCCATTATTACATGCTTCGTTCAGAGTGTAGAAATTATCCTCATCTACTTTCCTAACTTGAGAGGAGGCATTTATTCACCTAGTCTAACATGTTTTACTACAGAAGCACAAAGGGAGACAAAGGCAAATGAATGAAAAGACTTCTCATTGAATTGCTGACATTTGCATCAGAGACTCATGCACATGACTGTTTCTAGTACTTGTACTCATCGTGTGAGAAGAAACTATTGTTGTCTTGATTATGTCTGTCATTAATTATCTTGATGAAATATGCATTATGACATATATACTTCCAGTGGGAGAGTGTCACTTGAGTGATGAAAATAGTTCTATTTACCAGGAGTTGAGTCATTTATAATACTTCCTCTTGCATATAAACTATTAGTGTCTACCGAGAGTTGAACATGCACAGGCAAGTTGTTCCATATTTTAATTTACTGTTTAATTGATATTTATTTCTTTAGAACATTCATTAAGCAGAAAGCCAAAAAATGTATTAGGCACTAGGGATTTAATATGGGAAGACTATTTTTTTGAGAGATACAGTCTAATGGGGGGATGCAGAGAAGAAAAAAGCAACTATAATACAGAGCAACCATGAGCACACGGGGAACCAATGTTTGAAGAGGAATGTGTTGGGAGAGTACCTACCTCTGGCAGGAATGTTGAGAGACTTCTAGAGACATGCATTGTCCATGGGCAATTTGGATGAAAGTTGACCTCAGGGCCCATCTGGAGTAATGACTCATTTTTATGAGAAAACACACAATGAGAATTATTTGTGAACAAAATTTCAGCAAATTAACAATTGATCTTATATTACATTCCTAAAGAATTTAAATTCTGAAAGCAACAGACAGACAAAAGTCTTAATTAGTGGCAGCATCTTTTAATGAGTTATTTGAAATTGGGACTCATGGCCTAATTAAAAATCTGCCTTTGTCTTTAAAATGTTATGCCTACATAAGTATTTCAGACCATGATACTGGGCAATTACAAGAATGAAAATTCCACTATAAGTAAATACTAAGTGTTTGAGGTGATAGATATATTTATTTAATTTTAAATATTAAGTACTATGCAGTATCTCATAAATGCATACAATTTTGCGCTTTATATATAATTTAAATAATACACTTAAAAATAGACTTTTAAGCAATCATTAAAATGAAGTAAGTTCAGTCACATATATGAGAACAGTACTTCCAAGATTATGGAACTAAGAAGTAATAAGAAGGGAAAGCAAAGTCTGGTGAAGACTGCATTCTTTAAAAAAAATACAAACAGAAAAATATGTCATTCCCAGTACAAAGCAGAATTAAAAGACAGGATTTATTTTGTTTTGTTTGCTATTCTGGGGATTGAAATCTAGGCTGTTGATGTTAAGCTATACCTTCAGCCTATTTTTTAAAACTCTTACTAGAATGTCTGTGCAGTTTATAATGATGACATTCATCATAAGGTGATCATATATAGTATATCTTAATTCTGTCTTTGATTTCCCTTCCCTTCCACCATTCAAACCTCTTTGTATCTCTTGGTCCCCTTTTGATTTACAAAATATCTACAGTATTTGAAAAAAATTAGTGCTGAGAACTGATTGAGAAATGGTGGTGATAAAATATTGTTCCTAGGGTTGGTATATTTTCTGAGTGCTTTGTCACGTATGCTACAGAGTTCTCTGTAAAGGTACCAATGGGATTTGTTTTTATTTTAAGATAAATTATATTATGTATTTTAAAGTTTGCATTATCATGTCATGGATACATACAGATGGTGAAAGGATTTCTACAGTTAAGCAGCATAACACCTATCACTTTATGTATATTTTTATGATAACAGCTACTAGATTATATGTATTTGTCAAAAAATATAACATAACACAATTTCATTAATCATTATTCATGTTATGAGTTAGACCTGAAAATTTGTTTGTTGCAAATATATACAGTTTCTATCCTTTGACTTACAACTTTCCCTTTTTTCCCTATTTTTCACCAAAAGTAGGGACTATTTTATTTATTTCTGTAGACTTAACATATTGTTTTGGTTTTAGTTCAACATTTAAATCATATAGCGTACTATTATTTTTTAGTTTACTTCACTTAGTATAATGCCTTCTAGGTCCATATTATGGAAAATGTTAAAATCTACTTATATTTTAAGGCTGAATGTTAGTCCATTTTGTACGTGTCATTTATCCATTTATCCCTAGATCATTTTCCTGTGCTGTATGTCTCCAGGCAGATTTGCAGATTTACTTCCGAAAATTACCAATGGCTGGGAGATAGGCTACCAGTGCGGACCCAGGGGATAAAGACTTAGGCATGTGTGATCATTTTCCCTGCTTCCATGTCATTTGACAATTCACTATTTCTTTATCTTAGATCCATATAGAAAAGAAATGATTCAAACACCAAATTGGAACAAACTTATGTTTAAAGACAGTTTTAAGGACAGTGAAACACTTCAGTGAAACATAGTGGAGCTAAGTGAAGTTCTTTATTAAATATTTGTTAATGTAATTGAGGTGTAGATATGAATATGATTTTTCAACATGCTCTGACCAATAGGGTTTACTAATGACCCTGGCCCAGTAAAACAAAGTCTTAAACTAGAAATAAACTCAACCATAAAACCTGTACTCAAAAATAGTCTGCTTTTGTCAGAAATTAGTTTTGTGACCATACTGTAGAGTGATGTACTAGTTCAGAAATCAGAATATCATCACACAGCATTGCCATAATAAGAACTGATTTGAAGGCCATTGTCAGACTATAACTGTAAAGTTTTATTCAAGGATTAGTCCAAATTAACACAAAAACAACTTTAATGCCTTTCATGCAGTAATTGCTCAAAAATTCTTCAGGGATCATTCTTAATATAAAGGCAAAGATTACTTCATATATATTTCATCTATGCCAAATATTATTTTTCTTGTCTCTATCTCAAATTGTTCTCAAATAAGGACATGGCAGAACAACACATGTATAAATTTTTCTGTGTTGATAAAAGCCACAAAGCAAAAATCAGATTGCAATTTTTTGTGAAGTTTTCTCAGTAAGATTTACTTTTAATTACACATGAGCTCAATAATCTAAGCCTGAAGAATAAATTCTTTCTCTACAACTAGAAATTATCTATGTGAAACATTGGCTTTATTGACCAATTTGGTAGCAGTTAACTTTGCAGGAGATGCATCAGCAGCCTGCTGAAGGAGAATTTATTTCTCCCTGGGTATCGGGCAGTATATTTCCCCAGTTATTTCCCATTAGAATGGAAAGATGTATTTTTGGTAGTCATAAGTTTTTAAGACATAAGCTTAGTATACTCTAGCTTTTTCTTGTTACTTGTGGATTTGTGGCAGGAAAATTTTGTTCCTCTGCATTTCTTCATATGAAAAGGAACCAACCAGGAATTAGACTGATACGGTGGACTTGAGCTGGGTGGGATGGTGGGAGGGGCCTGACACTATCAGCAGTCATTATAATAAGTGTATTATTATTTTGAACAAATATTTATTTCTGTTATGCCTCACTACAGTATCCTGTTCTGAACTCTTGTCAGGTTTCACATAAGTTCTTGTTTTTCTCATTCCCTTTGTTTCTGCTCCACCAACTTCTTTCACCAGTGAGGGAAGACAGGGCATTAAGGCAAGAGAAGTAAAAATCAAGAAAAACAATGGAGAAACATGTTATATTAGTGATGGACATAGAAGGCATTGCCTTCTTCCTAAGTGTGGGAAAGCAGAAAAAATCTAGGGACACAGAGCACGAAGACCAAGAGTCTCTGAGATGATCTTACATGAAACATAAGTCCTAGACACAAATTCTACCTTTAGGTCACATCAGTGGCAGTTGCCAATACCACCTTATTCTCTTTTTAATTGAAATCTTATTGGTATATTACATATACACATAATTATTGCACTCTACAATGAGAATTTGTACCAGTATATGACATAATTTTATTCTCATTTTTCCCATAGCCCTACCCACCCTACCAGCCCCCATATACATAAAGTTTGTTTCCTTTCTTTTTTGTTATAATCTCATTATTTTTCCCCCTTCTCCCTATTTCACTTTGAGTATTTTCTTTTCTTTTTTTCTTTTTTTTTTTTTAGGTTTTTTGAGACAGTTTTTCGCTTTGTGGTTCAGGCTGGCCCTGAGCTCAGCCTCCAACTCACATCACAGCAATCCTCCTGCCTCTGCCTCCCCAGTGCTGGGATTACAGGTGTGAGCCACCACGCCCGGCACTGTGGTATGTGGTACTGGTTGCTGCTGGGCATGAGTCTCCATGCCCAGTATGGTATGTGGTTACCGGGAAATCGAACCCGGGCCCTTGCGCTTGCAAGACAGGCGCTGGAACCACTGAGCTAACTCCCCGGCCCCTTTGAGTATTTTCTATTTCAAAATGTATAACATATAATTATAGAACTCACCACCACTTTATTCTTAAGGGGAGAATTGTTAACAAATTTATTGGCAATAATTAGAAGATTCCAGAAATAATATGGCTTTGGATAAAATATGGAATATAAATAAGTATGAGCTAGGTTAATTGAGAAAAGTAGAATGGAGAGAAAGCAACGCCCCAGGCAGAGAAATGGTATGAAAAAAGAAAGGAACATCTCCTCATTTTGTACTGAAATAAACTTATGTTTGTATTCTGAGAGATATTTGGTGATGTCCATATTGTTAGGCACATTAGAATCCAGGTTTTAAAAAGTCACCAAGGCAAAAGGTGGGTCACTTCTCCATATTACTTGGCTACTCCCCATTCAGGAACTTCTCCACCCCTAGACGCAGTTTGGGTGGGTGAAAAGGTTAATAGTACTGCTGGGCTTTGTATAATTCCCAGAAGAGCCTCTAGTCAAAATTAGCATTTAGCGCATAAATCAAAGTAAATAGTATTAATTTGATTGCAATTAGAGTGAGACTGATAAGTGGAAGCTTTCAACTCAAACATCTGTGAAAGCTGAGGGATTTTTTTTTTAATATATTAGACTTTTTAAATGACATTATATGAGTAATTTAAATCATGACTTACACCTGCTCTTTGGTAAGGCTGATTGCAGAGTGTTTAATAAGTTCATAAATTTACTTTTAAATGTGATATTATCACATTTACCAATAATGTGAAAATTCAATGATTTTTAAAAGGAGGAGGGGAGGAGGTGTTCTTTAAAAAAAAAAAAAA